>JAVXUP010001351.1:0-245391 GCA_033070095.1 Escallonia herrerae | reverse complement strand
CCGGGAATAATACTGGAAAACGGCCTAAGTTGGATCAGCACAAGGAAGCAATGCTAGGAAAGAAGCGCAGTAGGCAGACCATGTTTCTTAAACTCGAGGATGTAAAGCAAGCTGGATCAACTAAAACATTAACCCCGAGAAGGCAAAACTTTCCGCCGCCTGTCACTACTCGCACTGTGAAAGAGACACGCCCTCTTCTTGCACCTGCTGAACGTACTGGAGAGAAGCAGATTCAGGCGATGATCCAGGATGCCAAACAGGCTGATTTATCAAACATTGAAGGAGACAGTCATGTGGAATCTAATGACCCTAAATCTGAAGGTAGTAATGGTGATACAAATTCAGGACTTCTAGGTCGTCCTAGGAGGCTGAATAGCGCAACAGATCTGGCTTCAGAGCCTCAAGCCATTCCTAGACAGGGGTCATGGAAGCACCTGCCAGATTCGAGGCAGCTGAAGAATTCACAGGTCTCCGGCAGGAAGCCAGCTCTAAGCAGTCAAAATTCTATGGATTCAAAGTTGGCAGTCAAAAAACTTCCCTCCAAGAAGCCACCTACTATCAGTGCTCAATATCAGGACACTTCAGTGGAACGTCTTCTGCGTGAGGTGACCAATGAAAAGCTGTGGCTTCACTCAGGTATCATATTTTTGTGTCTGAGCATATAACTTTTGAGATTGTATAGAGATGTTTTCCTTATTTCTCCTTTCTTGTTGTTTTTGTGGTAGTGCAAAATAAATGTTCTTATGCTATGTTGTATGTGTTGGTTGACGTAAGGTTTTATTCTTTCATTGCTTGCGTACTTGCAAAATTACTTTCCACTGATGCCTGTTGGCTTTTAGTGTGACACCAAATGATATCCTTGCCTAAATCATATTGGATTCTGTCAATGTCTTAGAGAAAGGTTTGTATTCTAAGGGATACCTAGGTAACCATTTAATTATACAACTTTCTCCTGCACCACTTCTGATCTGGGAAAAAGCTGTTTTAAGAATAAGTTGCCAGTTTCTGAATGCAATTTCATCTGCAGAAGCAATATTTTCATACTGCAGTTTGTTGACATGCATTAGTTTGGATTGTCATGCAAAGGGAAGGACCTTTGACTAGTAATAATCTTATAAAAATGGTTATGTAGATACAGACCTACCATCTTCTGCAAGAGAGAGCTATTTTGCTTGATCTGGGCAACGCATTTCAAGCTTCCTTCATTTTTTTCACCTGTTTTAAATTTGCTGTTGTGTAACGTGGGAAGAGAGAAATTGGTGTTTCAGGACACAAATTTGACTTGCATTATCACCTAAGCGTCATTTAGGAGAAACTAATTTCAAGCACTGATGTTATGTTATAGAAGGGCCTTGTAACGTTTATATCAGTTTCTGCCATCATTCTCATGGCTTCTTTGGTACTGTATTCCATAATATGGTATTATGGATGAAATAGGTTTTTCCAAGCTAGTTATTTAATTAGTGGTAATGTTTGTATTGCTCAGGCCCATGCATAGCAGAGGGGATCTCTGCAGCTCCATGTGGTGGGCGTCCAACTGTCAGGAAAGCCTGTTGTATGGAAGAAATTCCTTTCTTCTGAGCACTTTTTACCTGTTTTAATCATTACCTTCATTTGCAGGGGAATATTTAGGGAGATAATTAAGTTCATTTTGCTCATAGGAAGTCCACTTTTGAGTTCCTTTAATATCTCTGAGACGATGCCAAATTGCTTTTGTGCATGCATAACATCTAATTTGTAGGCCATTTCAGCTTTTGCATCTACTGAGCCGAGTGAAGAGAGTTTCACTACCTCTGTTTCGCTTTATATGGCTTACTTGCGTGTGTGTTGCCCGTTTGTTCAATAGTTTATTTATTAAGTCATTTTTTTGGTTTTTTTTCCCTTGTGAGAGCACTTTAGTTTTTCCTCTCATTGTTTTTACTTTTGTGGAGTATAATTATTGTCATTTTGGCACATCAGAGGAGGCGGAGCTTCAGTGTGTCCCTGGTCGCTTTGATTCTGTGGAAGAGTATGTCAGAGTGTTTGAGCCCTTGCTTTTTGAGGAATGCCGGGCTCAGCTTTACAGTACTTGGGAGGAATCAACTGAAACAGTTTCAAGAGACTTGCATGTAATGGTGCGCGTAAAAGGCATTGAAAGACGAGAAAGAGGTATAATGCATGTTTTAGTCTCTTAAAATTTAATTCTTATGATGTGATGTTCTGCATAATTCATTTTGAGAAACAAACAAAGTAGTCGTTTTCCTCTTGAGTTGATCAGTTCTTGGTGGGACCAACATTCATGAATAGCCTTTTTAGGATTCTTGTTTGATATTGAAGGCTTGGATGTCAGATCCATTGTCTCCCTCATAGCCTTTAGGGTTTGTATTGAACATGAAGGTAAATGCCTTGGCTGCAAATCACATTATGTAGTTACTCTAGTCATCAAATTTTAGCTGGATGGGACCATATCATTCCTCCCTTCCTTTCTGCCAGTTGTCATCAGAACTTCATTAGCTTTTGACTATTACTCGCCTGTAATGTAACACATTAAAAGTGGTGTGGTGTTCAAAAAGTGATGTTTCTTGGCTTTGTTTCTTTAGCTTTGTGGTGTTTTTTTCTTTTTTGTGCTTTGTTTTCTCATGTTTGTATATGGTGTCAGGATGGTATGATATAATCGTTCTTCCAGCAAATGAGTGCAAATGGACATTCAAGGAGGGTGATGTTGCAGTTCTTTCATCCCCAAGGCCTGGATCAGGTTTGTCATGTGAAATAAGTGTTTTTAGCTTAAATATGTGGATCTTAACTTGTTTTACTAATGCAGTTCGAAGCAAGAGGATCAATGCTTCTGCAGTTGAAGATGATGATGAGCCTGAGGTCTGCGGACGTGTGGCTGGAACAGTGAGGCGGCATATGCCAGTTGATACTCGTGATCCTCCTGGGGCTATCCTTCATTTCTATGTTGGGGACTCTTATGATCCTAACGGGTGAGTTGATGTTTGTCAATTTCCATGTTAGGAGTTATTGGTTATTGGTTACACTCATGAAGATTTTTTTCCTTTAATGAATTTCTCAGCAAGGTTGACGATGATCATATCCTGAGGAAATTACACCCCAAAGGGATCTGGTTTCTAACTGTGCTTGGCTCACTTGCGACTACCCAAAGAGAATACATCGCTTTGCATGCATTTCGTCGCCTCAATTCTCAGGTAATTCCGGAAAAAGGTAAAGATCAAGTCCATTTACAATGCTTATATGAACAGAGGAATAATACTTTTTTTTTTGGTAGATGCAAACTGCAATCCTTCAACCCAGTCCAGAACACTTCCCAAAGTATGAAGAACAGCCCCCTGCAATGCCAGAATGCTTCACTCCGAACTTTGCTGATCACCTACGTAGGACCTTTAATGAACCCCAGCTAGGAGCAATTCAGTGGGCTGCAATGCATACAGCTGCTGGTACAACTAATGGGATGACAAAGAGGCAAGATCCGTGGCCTTTCACTCTAGTCCAGGGGCCTCCTGGAACGGGTAAGACACACACCGTCTGGGGAATGCTGAACGTTATACACCTGGTTCAGTATCAACATTACTACACTGCTTTGCTTAAGAAATTAGCACCTGAAAGCTACAAGCAAGCTAATGAGAGTAACTCGGACACTGTTGCCACTGGATCCATAGACGAAGTGCTCCAAAGCATGGATCAGAATCTGTTTCGAACTCTTCCAAAACTTTGCCCAAAGCCTAGGATGCTAGTTTGTGCTCCTTCAAATGCAGCAACTGATGAGCTACTCACACGTGTTCTTGATCGGGGGTTTATAGATGGTGAGATGAAGGTTTACAGGCCTGATGTGGCCCGTGTTGGGGTTGATTCCCAAACACGTGCTGCGCAGGCAGTGTCTGTTGAGCGTAGAACTGAACAGCTTTTGATGAAGAATCGTGATGAAATATATGGATGGATGCACCAGTTAAGAGGTCGTGAAGCTCATTTGTCTCAGCAGATGGCTTGCCTGCAGAGAGAACTTAATGTCACAGCTGCTGCTGGTCGTGCCCAAGGATCTGTTGGTGTTGACCCAGACATTCTTGTGGCTCGGGATCAGAATAGGGACAGTTTGCTACAAAACCTTGCTGCGGTGGTTGAAAACAAGGATAAAGTTCTAGTGGAGATGTCTCGCCTTCTCATTTTGGAGGGCAGGTTTCGTGCAGGTAGTAACTTCAATTTGGAGGAAGCTCGTGCCAGTCTGGAGGCTAGTTTTGCTAATGAGGCTGAGGTCGTTTTTACTACTGTCTCAAGCAGCGGTCGGAAGTTGTTCTCTCGTCTTACTCATGGCTTTGATATGGTTGTGATTGATGAAGCAGCCCAGGCTAGCGAAGTAGCAGTACTTCCTCCCCTTGCTCTTGGTGCAGCACGCTGTGTTCTTGTTGGGGACCCGCAGCAGCTTCCTGCAACAGTTATCAGCAAGGCGGCTGGAACCTTGTTATACAGTAGAAGCCTCTTTGAGAGGTTCCAGCAAGCAGGCTGTCCAACAATGTTGTTGTCCGTGCAGTACAGGATGCATCCTCATATCAGAAGTTTTCCTTCTGGGTACTTTTATCAAGGACGCCTTACAGATAGTGAAAGTGTTACTAATTTGCCTGAGGAGGTCTACTATAAGGATTCTCTATTGAGGCCTTATATTTTTTATGATATTACACATGGTCGAGAGTCCCATCGTGGGGGATCCGTCTCTTATCAGAATATACATGAAGCACAGTTTTGTCTTCGTTTGTATGAGCACCTACAGAAAACATTGAAATCTTTCGGTCTGCCAAAAGTTACTGTAGGCATAATCACTCCGTATAAGTTGCAACTGAGATGCCTTCAGCGCGAGTTTGAGGAGGTTTTGAATTCTGAAGGAGGGAAGGACCTGTATATCAATACCGTGGATGCTTTCCAAGGACAAGAACGGGATGTCATCATAATGTCTTGTGTTCGGGCCTCAAGTCATGGGGTCGGCTTCGTCGCAGATATTCGGCGAATGAATGTTGCTCTCACTCGTGCAAGAAGAGCTCTTTGGGTAATTGTCTGTTCTTTCTGTCTCCTTCTGTGAACATGCGATGTCCGTAGGGCTTTTTTTTGTGATTATTAATCTTAAAATGTTTTAACAGGTCATGGGAAATGCCAATGCTCTAATGCAATCTGAGGATTGGGCCGCATTGATTGCTGATGCTAAAGAAAGGAATTGCTACAAGGATATGGGTTCACTTCCTAAAGATTTCTTGTTACCAAAGACGCCTGCATATGCGCCATTGCCAGCTAAGTTCTCTAATATCAGGGGGTTGAGATCTGGGCTAAGGCATAGATCGTATGATTTGCACATGGAACCGAGGTCGGGAACACCATCCGAAGATGATGAGAAGTCAAATGCATCCTTAATTTCTAGGAATGGGAACTATCGGCCCTTAAAGCATCCAACAGAGAATTCATTGGATGACGTTGACCATTCAGGTGATAAATCCCGAGATGCGTGGCAATATGGCATTCAGAAGAAGCAAAGTTCTACTGGGGCCATGGGCAAGAGAGAATTGTAGCAGTTGGTTGATGGCCAGCGTGTCTTTTTGCCCGTTGTGGGAGCTTCAGAGCCCTGAAATTCTTTCGTGCTTGCTCCTAGCTTTGACTGCGTTGTCTTGAGCAAAGCACAATCAACTTGGAAGAAGATCATGCTGCATTATGTGAAAAAACCAGGGGATGGAGGACTCGGAGAGATGGCAGCCAACCTGGCTGATTCATTTGTGGAGGATATAACTTGTCTTACACTGCTATGGTTCTCAATGATGCGTCATCCTCTTTCTCGTAGATTGTGCCAATTGAACCCGTGGTCCACGATTACTTAAAAGGTAAGCAGTTTGGTTATTGCATGCATAGACATGTAGTCTCTGGATTTGAAATAATTAGCCTGATGTTCACGAGTTCGCTGTTTGTTTCGGGTAACTTACTCAGGAACCAACGCATGGCATAAAGCACTCGGTCATCAGTGCTGGTAATTTTCATCCTTTGAAACGGTTCACTGCCAAATTGTCATTATTGAACTGCGTGGTTTTTCTTGACTAGAAGTTGGACCTCCCTCTGGCAACATTCAGCTACTGAGAGCTGATTTGGGAGAGCTGGTAGAAGGAGCTCTCGGCTAAGGTTTGGTGTACATTCTTTAGGCATGCGAGTATCTATGCTTGTTGCGTGGAGGGGATATTCAAGATATCGGAAAGGTAATATATAGTTGCTTCCATTTTACCTAAAGGAGGCTTAATGCTAAACCTGCATCAACATGCTGTACAGAAAGACAGGAAAATATACGGGTTGTACAAGTAAAAAAACTAATAGCAAAGGCAACTTTTTGGTATGTTAGTGGGCTCCTGTACATGTTTTAGCTGTAGAAATATAAGATCTCTTTGTGATGCATCCCCTCTTCACCTCACCCCCCAAAATTGAAAAACAAACCGACCCTATTGTAAAATGGGGTCTGTTCTGTTTATGGATGATTCTTTTATTATATTCACAAGTATTTTATTTTTTTTCGTATCAGCGCAGTAGTGCTCTGTGCTCTTAAGCGATCTTTATGGTTAAGTACATCTGGGCAAAGCAGACAATTTTGTGCTGTCCGGGATACAGACCGATGACTGCGACCTTCTAATATCATTAGTAGGGCTGTATGCGAATCGAGTTCGAGCCGAACATGGGTGTGTTCGAACTCGGTTCATTTAAGTTTTAGCATGTTCGAGCTCGGTTCGTGTTTGTCAAGAACCAAAATATTAACGTTTGAACTCGGCTCGTGTTCGTGACGGTGAGATCCGGGCTCGGCTCGCTTAACTCGTTAAACGAGTCAAACTCGAGTTCGGAAGCTCGTCTCGCATTCATGTTCAAGTTCCAATCAAAGCTTCGAAATTACTCAAAATCCTCAAATCATTCATGCAATCAAGCTATAATTAATAAAAAACGAGACATAGAAGATACAAGGAGCGATGCAGACTCAAAAACACTGAAAAATAAATCTGATACATCATCGATGAAGACATAGACAACGACTTGATGCATTCGAGGTTGAGCCCTTGGTTTTGCAGGCGATAGATTTGCAGATCGGAAACTTGGCTTTGCGACTTTGCAGCTTTAAAGGTTGAATCCGGTGACAAAGGTTGATTCGACGGTTGGGAGATGACGGCGGCGTGATATCCATGATGTTCGTTTGCGAAGACTGAAGAGGTGAGGGAGAGAGGGAGGGGTCTATGTGCGATCTGTGTGTGTGACGAGGTAGGGGACGGAGAGTGCGGCTGTGTGAGTGCAGAGTGCGGCTGAGTTGTAATGTTTAGGTTTATGTTTTAGTTTATATAGTAGGGTTTTTGTTGGGCCCTTTATAGATTGGACTCTATCTAAGGGTTGGGCTTTATGTTAATAAGTGGGCTTGGGATTTTGGGTTGACTTCAAGGCCTGGCCTTCAACTATAAAATTTAATTTTTGAACTTTTATATAAATATTAATTATGTAAATATATTATAATTAATTTAATATTTAGACGAGCTGTTCGTGAACGTGTTTGTGAATATTTTAGTGTGTTCATTTTCGGCTCGTTTAATAAACGAGTCATAAAAACTTGTTCATGTTCGGTTCGTATAATATACGAACGAACGCGAATGAGTTTTGTGGAGAACGAACCACAAGCCGTTCACGAACGGCTCGGTTCATTTACAGCCCTAATCATTAGATAATATGCTATAAAATCTCTTGCCTCTCTTAGCCCCTTCTCCCATTACACGTGCCTCTCCTATTCCAACGGCCATAAATGCTTGGGATTAATGGTCTGGAATCATGAGAGTGTTACTTCGGATTTTGATCTGGGGCAGACCAGACATTAAAATCACGTTTTATGAGAGTAGGGTACCGTACCTTTTAATTTTTTGCTAGAGGAACATTTACTTATGATCGTCGTGCCATAAACAGTCAATAGAGCAGAGGATGCTCAATGATAAAACTTGTGAAGTTGAATCTTCGTAACAGGTTAGGTGTGATTGTAGCTTCAATGCAATTAATATAAGATAACCTGAACTTAGCTTTGATGAATGATATAACAATACCTTACTGTATTGGGTAAGTATGATGACTTCTGAAAATGAAACTATCTTTGGCGGCGGATACTCCGAGGTGTCAAAACAGCATTATAAGAACGACTTTCTGACTGATTTTCTATGGGAGTAACACTCTTTGGCTGAGGATGTTACTGTTACAAGCAGCGAAGGCTGCTTCTCGGCAATGACCTTGGGACTCTTGCAGGAGCGCATGACAAGTGTAATAACCGGGAGATTATATATGAGTTGAGTTGTATACAAATAGAGGCCATGCTCAAACTTGTCTTTCTTTTAATCTTCAAAATTTTGTTTGATCTTGGTTTGCAGTTCGATTCAAAAATTTATGTTCGATTTGAGTTTGTTCGTTTAATTATATGAACTTGAAGATGAAAACTTTGTGGTTTCGTCTTAGGCAATTAACCCCAAACCACATCAAAAACCGGATCAACCCCTGTCTTGATCTGATTTTCTAAATAAATGAAAAGAATCAAGAAAGACAGAGATTGTTGTGTTATGGTATTTGGTTCAATGCATGGGGAAAGAATAGTTAACCTCGCGACCAAATTGTTGACCTAATAGGCAACATCAGAATGGACATTAGACAGATTTTTGGAGGAAGCCGCCTTTTGGAAGAAGATTCTCTCCAGACTAGGGCTCGTTGCTCATAGAGAAACCTTTTGCCATGGCTTGTATAGTGTGTGTGTGTGTGCGCGCGTGTGTGTGTGTCTGAGAGAGAGAGAGAGAGAGAGAGAGATGTGCATCCGTAATCTGAGATAGAGAAAAGTAGAGGGGAAAGGTGCGCCTATTATTGTAATTTTGAATTTTTACATAGAATGAGTGGTATAAAACTAAAAATGGTTTTCTCAACCAAAAAAAGGGCTAATTACACCTATATTCCTGAAGTTTGGGAGTAATTACATGCGAGGATACAAAGTTTCAAAATGTAACACTTATATCCATTGACAAACGGAATACAAAAATACTTAACGGTTTTGACAAAAAAACTTGATTGCCCCTGACTTTAAAATAAATTACCCACTTAATTTACTGTTTATTCTTCCTCTCCCCACACCTAGCACCCCCACCCCCACGCCGTCTGCCTCTTCCTCTCCCCACACCCCCCACCCCCGCCTCCACGCCGTCTGCCTCCCCATTCCCCATCACCCGCCCACCTCGTCATGCCCACAAACCCCTTCCCCGGCGGTAACCGATCACCGTCAAGGCAGTAGCAGGCCCTCCGGCGAGGCACCGGCGCCGCAAGATCGCGGTCTCACTCCCGATCTACCTGTCGCCATACCGGTCTCCACCATCACCGCCGCGACCTACCTCTGTACCCCGCGTCATCCGAGATTGCAAGCATCACCGAGCTACGTCAAGACACCGGCCTCCTCCTTCAAGATGCGCGCCACCGTGACCACCAGCAAGGCAGCGCCATCACCACCACGATGGGCTTGCACCATCGCGCCCACCGGTGCGATCACCATCGTTGCAATGGCCAGATCTGTCTCCTTCCCATCCAGTCTTCCTCCCTCCCTCACCAAGGGCTTACCGCGCGTGGTGGGGCAAGTCTGCCGGATGGTGGGGCGAGGGGGACTGCCGGCGGCATGGGTTTGCCAAGGCACTTGTCGGAGGCATCTCGGCAGCTTGGGTTTGCCAAGGGGCTTGGCGGCATGAGGGGGGGAGGGGGGCTGCTGGCGGCGTGGGACCGCAGAGGGGGGCTGCCGGCGGTGACTTCAGATTTAGGGTTTAAATCGTGGAGAGAGAAAATTAGGATATCAAATTATTCACGATATACTGTACAGGGGTAGTATTGCCATTTTTAAAATACGTAATGACGAAAATTACACTTTTTGGACGGAATACTGACGGTTGGATAAAAGTGTTACTTTTTTTAACGTTTTTGGTCACGTATGTTACATTTTGAAACTTTGTGGTCTCGCGTGTAATTACTCCAAAATCTCAGGGACATAGGTGTAATTAATCCAAAAAAAACTCTAAAGAGGGAATGCTTGGGTTTTAGATTCTTTGAGCTATTTAGGTCCTGGGTTTTAGGCCTTTGGGCTGTTTAAGTTTTTGGCTATTTGGGTTTTGAGCCATTTTCCTACAAATAAAAAATTTCCACTAATAATTTTAAAAAATTTTATTGCATAAACGAGCATATTCATGAAAGCTTGGAAGTGTTTGAGCTTCAGTCCTTTACTAACGAAACTAGAGAAATTGTTCATATACTGTTCATAAAATATTTGAATGAACATAAATAAATTTTTAGTGAAAGAATAGTGAGCTGTTCATGAATAGCTCAATTCATTTACAGCCTTGTAATTGAGCTGGGGACTAATTGCATATCCTGTCAAGAGAAACACCCAAAAATAGCCTTTTAGGGAACTGATCTCAAATCTTGTGAAGAGAGACATCCAAAAATAGTCTCTGTGAATGATGGTATGGTTGCTTTATCTTAGGACTTGACTTTAGGACATTTCTAAGCATCTCAAATGGTCAGTTTCATGTTTCTTCTTTTTTAGTATGAACGCAATCTCTTTTTTTTTTGAAGAAGAAGAAGATGAGAAATGTTTACCATAAGATCGATCGTAACTGTAGAACCAATCCCTCAGATATTTCGTTGCAACATAGTAAAAACCAATCTTGAAAGTAAACGACAGTTGAATATTGTTTTTAACTTTGATCTGGAATCTTTTATTTGAAACATAATTTAAACAAAAGATGGTCAACATATGGCGTTAGTCTGGATGCTGAAGTATTGTTCGCTTTGACCTGGCCAGTGCTACGTGAGCAAGTTTTTCGTCAATGTGACATTCTTGTGTTGTTTTCTCATTTACACGATCCTCACTTCAAGTCAAAAAATCATTTATTCCAATAAATGATTTCTCTGTTAAAGTATTGAACAATATCTATCCAACGGAAACTCGATCTCAAGCTCGATTTATTTTCTTGCATTGCAATTTATAAGATCAACAAAGAGATGTTGCAGAGTGTTTGAGACTGATTTTTGGACGGTCAAATCTTATTAAATACAGATTGAATATTTGGTAAGAAAAATAAACTGATTAAATGTGCTTCAAAATAGTCAAAATTGATTAAATTTGGAATCCTCATTTTCTTGAATTTTGATAATCAGTTTTGGAGAATCAGGTTTGACCAAAAAATTTATCAACATATCTTCATATATGTATAAACATTAAGTGCCCGTTTTAAATCTGAAAACATTTTTCGGTCATTTTGTTATACTAGACTTACTTTTGGTACTATTTATCCGAACACTTTTAATAAACTTTTAATTTTTATTTATAAACCAATTTAAGAATAACTCTGAGAACTAATTTTGATTTAATATAAAATTTACTTTTAAAAAACTATCATGAAGAAAACAAAAACTCCAAGATTGGGCAAGAGGAAAAGGTTATCAATTACGTGTCATGTCCCACTAACACTTGATTTTTCTTCGAGAAGCAACTTCTTCATTCTTTTATTCCAAGACTTTTGACGATTTTAACCCGTACCCAAACCACGTGCGTTGAGTAAATATTGCAGCGTTTCCGTCCCCCATGGCTTGCGACATTTTGCTTACCGAACAGATCCCAATCCAATACATAATCGTCCAAAGCAAAGGATACCCATTTCGCAAGTTCCATTTTTACGGCTACCCTTTTGACGTCTGACCCGGATTGCTCCCATTGAGATCTCCGTGAAGTCCGGCACCTCACATACAGCAGGGAGGTATGCTTCACTCTCATGTACCCTTCACTTTTCTCCCTTTGTGTGTGCGTGTGTGTGCGTGCGTGTGCTGGTTTGTGTTGGGTGCGATGAGCTGCACTGCCCTTGAGAAACCGATTTGTGGGGTTGTAAGTGGCGTGCAAGTGTTACATGCATGGAGTTCGTAGGTAAATATGTGACCCAGTTGAATTTTGTTTTGAACCAGTGCATCATGATGAGGCACCCTAATGCGTGTTGCGTGTGTGTGTTGGTTGCAATTTTCTTGAGCAACCTATTTATGGTGTCTTTAAGAATGTTTAATTTTTGTTACATGGGTGGGATTTATAGGTGAAATTGCTTAGTTGATCTGGACCTGCCTGTGCTTTCTTTTGTGTCTTTGACTGCTTACAGCTATTGGATGAATTTAAGTGTATCTGTCATATTGATTTCTCGTAAAGTGCTTGGAGGTTTATAGTGCCTTATGAAATTAGGAATTTGGTAAAACACAGAGGCGAATTTGTTAAGCCTTTGCATGGAACAAATGCATCATAGTTGTTGCAGGGAACCTGTTTAGAATCTTTGAGTTGCTCATAACAACAACTGAGATGCTATTGGGTTAGAAGTTGTTAAGAATGTAGTGTTGTAATGAAAGGCTGTAGTTATTCTTCTATACTCTATGACTGCAGAGAAACCATAAAATTTGAGTAATTCAATCTTGCCTTGCCACCACATTATTAAGCCCACTAGCTGTCCTGTTGTATGGCTGTGTATTACCTGTACTATGTATTGTCTGACTTGTACAAAATCTTTTGAACTAGATATTGGGAGGTCGAGTAGTATGGTTGACCGAACACTGGTTTCCTCTAATGTACACATCAAATTCTTTACTCTTTGCTTCTGTTTTGACCCGTTCTAAGAATTGTAATATCAAAGGACAAGCTTGGTGCAGATTTTAGGAATTTATTTTTGCAATGTGATTTCTGGAGACGTGGCATTTCAATCTCTTTTATACGCTTGACATGAATAGAAAAGCAGTAAACATACATCATTTTGGTGTTTACCGAACGTTAGCCATTCTCTTAAGCATGGATGATAATTTGCTCATGCAAATCAAAAGAGAATATTTATTTCCGATGCCCTGCCAAGGAGGCCCAGAATCTGAGAAAGCATTCTGGTACATCATATGGCCGAGATATAGTCATATATCGGCTTGATTTTTCTGCAAAAGTAAAATAAGCTGCTCAATACTTGTCGCAAGGAACCACAATTACATTTGCTGCTTCTAGATAACGAATGCAATTCTCAACGGGGTTTCTAAAGCTTCTTGTGACGGATATAGGAATAGGCATGCATGAGTAGGATAGTCAAGGAATTGTAACTTTCTCTTGGTTTATGCGTGCAAATAAATGTCTTGGAATGGCAAGTGGGAAGAGTATCTCTGTTTGTCGAGCTCATCGTAGAGGAGGCTGTGGTCGTCAAGGAGATAACCCTGATGATGACATTGTTTCTATTGGCTTTGATGGGCTATGCTTTTTTTTTTTACTTTATTACAAATTTATCTAAATATACTTGCTGTTTTGGGTATGTTGTTTGGGGCGAATGGGATATTTAAAACATATCGGCAAGCGCGCAGATATGGGTATATGTTGTTTGATATTACTACGCGTGGGCAAACATGACATCCGTTACTAGTACTCTCTGGTTGATAAATAAACACAGCTACTACGGGTGATCTTCCTTGAAGCCATAAAGCTTCTCCAACCATGGTAATGGTGATTAAATATGGCAGATGCCAATAGGCACCAGGCTGTAGGTACAAAAAAAGCAATTGCAGTGGGCTACCAGCAGCCTGCAACCTTCAGTTTCTATTAATTTTGAAAAAAATTTGGAGGGCAAGATGGGGTTTTGTGAACCTTGAGTCACTTGAGAATTGAGATAGCATTGATTTATGCAAGCATGGCACATATTGCACTTGCACTATTTCTTAAAATGAGATTATGGTACAGAGGAGTTTCCAATCAAGTTTAAACCCATCCTAAATACTTCATAATCCTCCTTCGTCTTGAGACATGGGGTGGTCATTTCTACTTATAGCAGTAATTAGCCAATTAGTTGCTGTTAAACCCATGGAAGAACATATTTACTGGGTGGCTGGATCTGTCAACGGGCAGTTTTTCCACTATAATGCTTTTGATTTTCTAGGCTGATAATCTGCATTATCAGTTTACTAAATTTGAACTCTCAATGTCATGGGGAACCAAAAAATGCTTTTGCTTCTGGCTTCACCGTATGAATGTTGTCAACAAAACGAAAGAAGTTGTATCTATCGTGTCGACACAAAATGACGTGGACAAGCCACATCGCCGATTGGAGTCGCCATGGATGATTGAAGATGAAGGTCGATGGAAGAATAAGATGAAGGTCGACAGAGTTCAGATCTGGTAGGGGAGGGAGAGAGGGAGGGAGAATGACCTTCACGTGCATTTTTTACTTTTTCTTTGCCACCACACATCGTCATCACTTGTCAGCCAAATAGAAACTTGTAATTTACTTGCTACTTTTGAGTAGAGCATCTAAATCTTCATAATATCCATATCACACCCCGTATTCTTTACTTCTCATATCAAGTACCATATGCAATTGAATGTTGTCAATGTTTCCAACTCTAAATTTGGATGTGTCCCCATATCCTATCATTTCAGATATAGGCGAGTACGACACTTGGGCACGTGTGTAACATAGGTCTCATCACTAACTAGTAGAAGATAAGCAGATTTTGCCATTTTACCAATAGAAGAGGATAAAAGATCCCACAGAATGTTTTTCATTAGATTTTTGGTTGTTTTACAAGAACTGAAGTTTTTAGTCTCACTTGACAACCAACAGGAAGGCTTCTTTGGAAGCTATGAGTGCAGGGCTCAAGAAATCCACTTCAAATGGCTTTGAGAATTCTTTGACGACCAAAGATCAACAAGAAAAGGTATTTTCTCTTATGATTCACCTAGACATCTTCTTTTCGATATAAGATCTAGATGTTGAGGAGACAGATGTTATTGTGAGGACAGGAGAGGCTCATATTACCCCTTTTTCCTGCAGATTAATGAGGTGAGAAAGCTGATTGGGCCATTGTCAGATAAGCTGTCTCTTTATTGTTCCGATGCGTCAATTTCAAGATATCTGAGGGCAAGAAACTGGAATGTCAAGAAGGCAACTAAAATGCTTAAAGCAACCTTGAAATGGAGACTAGAATACAAGCCAGAAAATATTCGCTGGGTAGATTCTTTTACATGCTTTTATTACTTCTGTTACATGGCGGGTAATTTTCCTTCAATAGGATTGCATAGTTAGAATTACTGCTTTCACTCAGGATAGGTGCATCTTTTATTGATGCACTCTTGAAAAAAATACACGGAAGTAATAATTGCTGATTGTAAAAGGTTTCACATCTCTAGGTTTTCAAGAATGGGCTCTTAGGCTTAGCTATCAAATGAGGCCTCTATTATATTCCTTGTCTGTTGTTTAGTTGTACAAATATAAAACTTGACCTGATGAAAAGCAAAGAATAAGTATGTCCATCATTGTCATCATTATCAACCGCCTTTGTCGGAATACTTTTCTTCGATTCGCCCCTCACACCAATAAAACTTATGTTCATTGATAAGTTCTTACTTCTTAGCAATCAAGTCTTTCTCACTACTTCTCCGCAAGTCATTCTCGGTCTATGCCCACCTCGTCTTACCGCCATCAACTTGGCACAAACACTTCTTTTTCAGGGGCATCTTAAAGCCTATGTTGGAATGACAAACTATCTTAGGTAATGTCCCCTCATCGATTCCTCAATCGGCACCACTCCCACTTTGTTGCAAATATCCTCGTTTCAGATTCTATCCCTCCTTGTGTGGCTGTACATCCATCTAAGCATTCACATTTGGGTTACACTGGATATCAAATCAAATATCAGAGTAATCTGGTCTGACGCCTTCTGCTGGTAATCAACAGTTCATAATAGGGTTAACCTATATTCCGTGATGCTTAAGAGGTTTTATTCCCAGCGTCAATATAGTTTGCCAGATCATGTCCTAACATTTCCTTTACTTTTCATTGGTGTAGGATGAAATCGCTTTTGAGGCAGAAACTGGTAAAATCTACAGGTCGAGTTATATGGACAGGCTTGGGAGAACGGTTCTCGTCATGAGGCCTAGCTGCCAGGTTTCATCTGAAAACCTCTCTTGCATTTATGGACGTCTCATACTCAATTTTGGGTCTGAATAGTACGAATTAGGTCACTGTATGTTAAAATGTGCCTAGAAACACGGTCCCTACTTGTCCGTGAATTCCTATTGGCCCAAATAAGTTCACAATATTGTAAATTCGATGTAGAGTTCTCTACTGTGTTAGGGTGATCATTTTCATTTGCGTTTATCTTCCCACATTGTCATCAATCTCTTCTTCCCTCCATCCACCCCCTTCCCTTCCCTCATCTCCAGAAAGGAGTGGACACACGCCTAAGTTGTCATCACCCTCCTCCTCTATCCCTCCATGCCCCTCCTTCCGGAAAGGAGGGCAATACAAATGTTGACCAGCGCACATGGATGTTATTGGTTGAATGTCTTAGAGATAAGCATGTGTATAATACTTCAATCATGAGAACTGAACCAGAACTACTGTTTTGCAACTCTTTGTTTCCCAAAATTGATATGCTAACCTTGCAAGGAATAATTTGCGAGTGCAGAGATGTTATGTACTACGGTTTTAAACATTCAAGTTTTCAAATGAGAGATGACATTTCCATTCTTTTTATGCTTAGCAATTCCTCTAGGTTTTTTTTTTTACTGCAGAACTCAAAGTCAACAAGAGCTCAAATTAAGTATTTGGTCTATTGCATGGAGAATGCTATTTTGAATCTGCCACAGGGCCAAGAACAGATGGTCTGGCTGATCGATTTTCATGGTTTCAATATGTCACACATCTCAGTCAAGGTGACAAAGGAAACAGCTCATGTCTTGCAAGAACACTATCCTGAGAGACTCGGTGTTGCAATATTGTATAATCCACCCAAGTTCTTCGAACCATTCTGGAAGGTAAACTGCTATCTAACTTGCCCAGATTATGTTCTTAAGTCGTAGACAATTGCACTCATTAAACCGAGCAAGACAGTTGCACCCTTTAGCGTGACCTTAACGTGTCTTGGGATACTTATGTTCTGTATTGTAATAGAGTAATAAGAATCGGAACAATTTAAGCTACACCAAAGATTCTGAAGAGCATTTTGGTTGTGATTTAGAGCCAGAACTTTTAAGTATTGATCCACAAAATTCACGTTAAAATAGTATTCTCTTGTGTCAAATTCTAAAAATATTCAGTGGGATGAAAAGATGGAACCTGAGAATTCTGCTAAAATTCATAAGGTCTGAGCTGCAGTAATGCAATTTACGTTAAAGATAAAAAAGATTGTTTAGATATTATTGAAGCAGAAGCAAGTTGAAGTTGTCTATCTGCAGATTGACATATAAACTGGATTCTATTATGTCGGAAGTCTAAACTATATCGACATCCTGTACAGATACGAGTGAAAAAATGCTGTCTTATTTCAGGTTACAGAACAAAAATTGACAGGATTCAAGGTTTTAAGTTCACTGTTCAGGGATCACAACAAAGTTTTTGTTTTAGTGGATCACTCTCGTAGGCAAATTTAGGGCAATGGCAATTGGAATTCAAGAGCTTTTGAGGATAATCAAATGGATACGGTTGACATATGCCCATAGGATCATAGGTTTTCTAATATTTTCACCAGTTGTTGGGGGTGGGGGGACATGTTGCTCCCACTTTCCCAGTAAAACAGTCTATTGAGGTCTTGGGGGTGATTTGTCTTACTTCTAGATTTTCTTTTCTGTAAAATGGTTATTGATGATTTTTTTTCCTGTGATATTTTGACCAGAACCGGGAAAGGTTCATTCCCTATCAAACAAGTACTCTTAATTGATTTATTGCATAATTATGAATCTAAGTTAAAATAGATGGTCGCATGTGGACTAAAAGCATTGCTGGGAGCTTTCTGCACCTGTTTGATTCAAAATTTACAAGATTGCTTTGTTCTTTTTTTAGTAATTAATGAGATTGCGTTGTTGCAGGTGGTAAAGCCCTTTTTGGAGCCCAAGACTGCAAACAAAGTCAAGTTTGTTTATTCTGATGATCCCAATAGCAAGAAG
Source organism: Escallonia herrerae (assembly GCA_033070095.1). NCBI lineage: Eukaryota > Viridiplantae > Streptophyta > Magnoliopsida > Escalloniales > Escalloniaceae > Escallonia > Escallonia herrerae. The sequence continues at coordinate 227,402 of JAVXUP010001351.1, read as the reverse complement.
ATCATAGAGGAGTTATTTGACATGAACCAGATTGAGTCTGCTTTTGGTGGAAACGATAACACGGGCTTCAACATTAACAAATTCGCTGAGAGGATGAGAGAAGATGATAAGAGGATGGCTTCTTTTTGGTCAAGGCCAATTGATACCACAGCAGCCTCACAACCAGATGCAACAACCTCCTCCAGTTTAAATGCGACGATATTAGAGTCGGACTCTGATGCCTCAGAAGAGAAAACAGAGAAGTCTTCTTCTCACGAAGACGACGTGGAAGAGTTCCCTGTGGACGATAATGTCCCTGCTAGAATCAGTTGCAGCAAGGGTGCCAATGACGAAAAGTAGTACGAAGGAACGGCAAAATCAAGCATAGGTGCTGTATTGGACTGTCACCTGCATGAGTGTTGTCCTGCTAACTATATAACTGCCTGGAAGCAGCAAATGAGGCATCTTTGGTTTTAATTCTGTCAGCGTTGAGGAGAAGCACTGTTCAGTGATGAGGCATAGGCTTGATGTCCTTTCTTCAGGGTTTCCATTGCTGGAAACTCCTACTTCTGCATTAAGTGTTTTTCTGGAAACTAAAACGCTCACACTTAAAAAAAAGAGCTGAGTAGATGCCCCCCACCCCCCAACAAAACACCCACCAAGTGGGCTTAGAAGCCCTAGTGAGCTGAGAGTTAGACCGAAGAAAGAAGTGCATATGGGCTCAGTCAGGCCTCTGGCTGACAGATTGATTATTGACCAAAGTGAGCTCAAGGGTGATGAAGAAAAAAGTGATAACATTATGGACCAAATTTAAGCTTTTGTGGTCCACGATGTAATTTAGACCAACTCTGTCCTATTTTTCTTTTTCTTTACTTAAAACGTATAATATCCGAATCGGCTTATTAACAATTTTACCTCTAGAAACCTACATACAGGGCCCTACGACTAAGAAATAAGCGGCAGAAGGAAGCCCAATACTTGGAAATCTCGAGACCCCGTTTCACTGCACGTAAGCTTGGTTTTCTCGCATGACACGAGCCATGGGGCATTCATGCTCTATTACCTGGTTGACTTCTGACAATATTTTGGGATGGTTGTAACACCTGTTTCTGAAACTGTACACTGCTTTAACGTAGACTATATATTTTGACATCAGAAGTTGAGAATAGACATTAGCCATGCATCTTAACTTTGTCTTCATCTTCATCGTAGATCAACATTTGGGAGGAACGTCGAAACGTGAAAGATAATGTTATGCAACCTCATTTGTAAGGTTTATGCGATACTATAATTCCTATTATCATCACCACACACAAAAAAAAAGTCTCGTGCCAAACTGTTACATTATAACAATTACAGTCTACGTATCTTAGTCCATTATATTATATACTCATTATGGCGACACTAAGGCTCTGTTTGGTAACGTTTATTTTTTAAGTTTTTTCTTCAGTTTTGTAAATTAGAAAAAATAAATGCATTTGACACACAGTTTTCGTTTTTTTTTTTCTTCAGTTTTGAAAATCAGTTTTTAAAACATAGCTGTTTTTGAAAACTCTCATTTAAGAGTTTTGAATTTTCAGTTTTGAGACTAACCCACCACCACTGTTGACAGCCACTGTCCACTGCTATTGCCCACTCCCTGCAGCCGGCCACTACAGCAGGCGACCACCACTGGAGACTGCCTATGACTGGCAGTCACCGCCAGCCACCACCACTAAAGAAAAAATTCAAAATAAAAACTGGGTAATCAAACACCCAAAAGAAAAAAAACTCAAAATAAAAATGAGTAATCAAACAACCATTGATTTTTGTAAAAAATAAAAACTAAACTGGTTTTAGTCTTTGTCTTTTTGGAAACTAAAAACGAAAATTAGAAGTGATTTCAAACGCTATAAGTAGTCCTTGTACTTTACATGGTTAGGTCTTTAGAACTACATGTCAAGTCTTGTACGTTACATTTTGTAAAATGTTGGATACGATAGGCTATTCTACGCGGTGAAAGTACAATAAAAAGTGGTCACATAGCACATGATATGAGGAGTGCAAATTAACTTAATTTACTTGCCATAAACAAGTGTAAATTTATTTTTGAAAGTTAATAAAATGACAGCACTATTAATTTAAACTAAGTTGTCAACGCGATCTAGTCATTTAAGTTGTCCAGATGGGCAGCCCAAATTCATTATTTTTTTAACTGACTTCATCGTCCGCCCCATAATGAGACAGACGATGGAAAAGTTTTTAAAGAAAAAAGTGTTCTGATTTTACCATCCACGATGAAAGGACAACTAAATCATGTTGACAATTTAATCTAAGTTGCCAACGGTGATAAGAGATTAGCTCCCTTCATTTTTAGTTCTACAAGAAAGGTAATTAATTAAGTCAATTTTGCTTATCCATTTAAACTCATATGGTCAAAAGCATGTCATCCATCGTGACAGTCTAGCCAAACGGAGCCTATATGGTCCTGAGATGCAGACTTGCTCATCAGATGGGCTTAAAGCTAGATCGGGCCCCCGTGGTAACAATGCAAGGTTCCTCCCAAGTCCCAACCTACATTTTGTTAGCTCGTTCAACAGTTGTTGTGCGATTAAAAGTGATCAGAATTCCTAATTCCTTTAGGGAGTTGCTACTGGCACTCATTTTTTGGTAAATTGTACTCCATGTGCAGCTACAGACCAGCTGTACATGGAGTGTCGTTAAGCACAAAGAGGAGTGCCATTAGGGCTACCCTTCCTAGTGACAAACATTATTATGGCATGACCTACCACCAACTGCCACAAAATTAGAGTTAGAAAACAAACTGTATTACTTCAGTCTCTGTTACAACATGTAGATTTTACAAACATGGCAACTAAGCTGGAACCAAACTCGTTCAGCATCCAAAACTACACAATATAGCAGTGATCTTTCACTGAGAATTGCATCCATACATTTCATAAACCTTGTATTCTTGGCACAAATATATCTTGTCTACTTGAACGCGACACCACCGAGATGGCGAGATGCAGACTGTATATAGAACTTGAAAGGTTACGTCCCTGTAAACCTAAAGCTTAAACTGGAAGAGATACTTGGATAGAGAATTCAGAAGCGGAAGAGAAACGGGATCTTAATCCAAACCTAACAATTTAGTGAACCATCTCATCTAGTTTCTGCCTGTATTGAGCCAAATTCTGCATTGGTGAAAAAAAATAAAAAATGGGAAAATCATCAATAGAAACTGTCAGTGCTACAGAAGCTGCAGAATTTTTTCTTAAAAAGACTTAGAAGCTTCAGGGAAATAAAACAAATGGATAGCAGTTACCGGCTGATTTACTTCATGTCGTCTTAGTTTTAATGGGAGTTATAGAGCAGTAAAGCAAGTTCAATTAAAGAGGCATCTAGTATAATCACTCCAGATAATGATAGCATAAGCCCCTCAATTCATCAATAGTTTCAGTATTTACATGAAAAGCAGGAAAGAAATTGCAGAACTGTCAGTCCAAAACAGAGCAGCGCATGTACCACCAAAGGGGCATGTTGAAGGCACCAACATGACAATGCTATAAAGTAGAACACCAAATACGACGACGATGTGGCAAGAGGACGTATATGTGATAACAAACTTACATAAAAGTTAATGCTATGAGCCTAACGTCCTGTGGTTCTACACGGAATCTCTAATCAGGATGTATACCGATAAATCAATCCCCATATTTCATAACCAAAGGCACATCAAGGACGCAGCTAATCTGTCTAAATACAATGTGTAGGTTGTGATTTGTTGATCATGTCTTGGTAACTGTCGAAGAAGCATTTGTCTGAGAGAAGCAATTAACTTTTCGAAAGCACTTAAAGGTTGTGATGTCAGATTAAAAGAATATTGAAGGGAAGACTTAAAAGCATTCTTAACATAAGATGTCTACTGTATCATTGGTTCATTACAGACATCCAGATTACAAGGTGAAATGAAAAAGACCCCAGGATTCATAAACGTATGATTATATAGTTTCTGAATTAAGACATGCCCCAAATCTTAGGCACTTCGATTTAAAATTAGAGCATTTCCTATATGTCTAAGAGACTGAATGTACACACGAGATCGGCAAGGACCAAAACCTCATTTCCTTTCATATCAGAAAGCACGTTTACAGACAATAACACAACTTTGTTAAGCACTTGGTATATCATTCAAGTGCACCCTTTTTGACATATTTACAAGAATAGCACATAAACTACATCTGAAGAAGCTAGATATACTGGTTACAAACAGAAAAAAAATAATTGTCATGAAAAGACTTGCCTACCTTGGTATAAGCATAAACCCCTGCCTCAGAAGGGGCTGGAGGGCTTCCCCTCCTGATAAATTTACCCTCTTTTGATATGTAAAGCATGGGTATCCCAGTTGACAGTTCCAAGCTAATAACCTGACAAATACAAGACAACATTCAGTGACAAACAATCAAACCCAAGAGAGCAGGTGGGGAACAAAATAAATTAGAATTTCACCTCTTGGGAAGTAAGTTTGTCAAGATACATAATGATTGACCGCAATGAATTCCCATGCGCAGCGATCATCACATTCTTTCCCGCTAGAAGTTGGGGCTCAATCTGTAACGTTATCATTATGCAAAGTCAGACGAGAATTCAACGTAAGAATAAGAATTTCATCATGATTGCCTGTTCGATCAGTCTTGTTGATGTATTTATTCTTTCCATGCAATGCTTTATTTGCTTACTTGTTCCTGGAAGTAAGCAACAGCCCTCTTAGCACACATCTCCAAACTCTCGCCATTTGGTGGGGGTGTATCATAACTACGACGCCACTCGTGAACTTGTTCCTTTCCGTATCTATCTGCTGTTTCTTGCTTATTGAGCCCTTGCAGTTCCCCATACCTAGGAGAAACAAAATTGGTTATATGCATAGAACAGTAAAAGACGAATGACAACAGGGAAAAAAGGCCACAATAGTGAAAGCAGAGATGTAATTACATTCTTTCATTCAGTTGCCAAGCTGTTACAACTGGAATGCACTGCTTTTTGGTCTCTTCGCTGAAAATTTGACTCCATGCCTTTGCCTGTTCACTCTCGTTATGCATAACGATAGGCACCTGCAAACCCGTAAATGAAGTAATACAAATGGCTCATGTATCAAATATAATAGATTCTTCAAACTACTAAAAAGCAGAAACTTCAATCAAGTATTTGTAGGGATATCAGTCCAACTGGGTAGGAAGAACACGTTCAGATACTGTTTTCCTACCCAATACTTCTCCTTGAATGCATAATATCCTCCAGTGACATGTATTGTAGACTTATTTTTTGAAAATGAATGGGGAGGGCGCTGGGGCAGAACCTTGACGGTAACAAAATATTTCCACACACCTTCTTGCGGCGGTGCTCGGTCATGGCAAGCATAGCAGTCATCTGCGCACGAATCAGTGCAGATGTATATATCATGTCGACAGGTATATTGCTGATTCTCTTACCAGCTTCAATTGCCTCTTCTACACCCTTCTTCGTTAATGGTACGTCAACACAACCTGTGAACAAGTTCTTTTCATTCCAAAGAGATTCCCCATGCCGAATAAGGATCAACGCAGCTTCATCTGAAAAGAAGAGGAAAAAGAACCGCATATAAAAAACTTTGAAAGGAGTACACTTCCTTTGGCAATTCACAAGGAGATGGGGTGAATTAGTTTGACATATTTGGTCATGTCAATAGCGAAAATATTCACTCCCAAGTAGTTATAACAATATATGCAGAAAGGTATAAGAATGCAATCAGTATAACAGAAGCCAATGTGAAGAGTGAGATGTCTTACTTGATTTCTTGGGGGAATCCTTGGAGGTACCAGTGCTTTTTGAAGGGGATGAAATTGCAGCAAACACTGTGGTCTGAGAAGATGAGGCTTGAACTAAGCTGAAACTCCTCTTTCTAGAGCAATAACTTCCTCCTCTTAACAGCCCAACCTCGACCTTGAAACCCTTTGAGATCAACCTCACTGAAGCATTTAGAGAGTCTCGATGAGAGCCAGAGTTACTGAAACATCCACGCGACTGAAGAGTCGCAATGGCTTGGTTTAAGGCAGTTGTGGCCATTCTGAAAATGAGTGTAAACCCAAGAGATTATGCAAACCTACCTATTAGTTAAGCAATTGCGTTCATTTAAAAAACAACATGTAGCTAAAATACATCACACAGGGGACATCCTTCAGTACTTTCAAACGAATAAAGGGAAAAGAATTGCATCGAAAGCAAATAGAAACACTGTCAAACAAAAGCAAAGCTGAGTAATCCAAATACATCCACTATCCATTACAAATTGGATTTGGGGCAAAGGAGTAAGAACAAAGGCAAAAGAGAAAATAGCGCAAATGCAAAATCAGATGCAAATTACAAAGGCCAAGATCACATGATAAGGATTTGCTGCACTCTGAAAGTCAAAATAACCCCTGAATCAACAGCAAGTGGAAGTGATTATTGGTAGTAATAATCCAACAAGTTATAGTAACTTTACTTTCAAGTTAAAGCACTTGTAAGGAAAAAACACGTTCATAAATGCAAAGCTGAAATAGCATGCAACATAGATGTTATCGACAAAAAATAGCAGCAACCAACCAGTCAAATACTAATGTTTAACCAATAGAATCCAACACACACTTTCAGATCTAATTAGCACCACCTTAATCAAAGGTTCTAATCAAATACTTTATCCAGAAGCTCAAGAAGTTTCTACTGGGTACTCCACAAATTCAATTTTTAGCCTAAACCCATTTCTTATAAACATTAATTAACCTAAACCCAGTTCTTGTAATCATGAATTAACCTAAACCCATTTCTTAAAAACATATATAAATCCCCCATACGTGAAAAGTTAATTGAACGGAATCTTACCTGAATAAAATTACAAGAGAGTAGAAAGTGGACAACTGAAAAGATAAAGAAAACAAATACCTGTAGGTAAAATGGAGATCTTACATTAATTTATAGCCCAAGATCGACGTTGGAATCGAAGAAAACGAGGCAGTGAGATGACAATGCAAAGACTCTATATGGGTTTATTTCAAGGAAAGTTGACGGAGAAGAAGATGAGGGTTTGATGCTTTGATTCCACCCCAGTTAATGCAAAGTTGTGAACATTGCATGTTAGAAAGAAAAATCAAGAAAACTAAACAGAGGGAAAGAGAGACAGTTGTCTGTACACTTGGAAGAAATCGTGGGTTCAGAAAGAGGCAAAAGGACGCCAAGTTCCTTCCCCTGGGCACCGAATTGGCGTTAGGAACAGACAGGAAAATGTCACATAATCTGGACTCATGACACATACAATATATATTTTTGGTTTTGGTGGTTAGGTAGGTCTAGTTTTAAGTGTTTAACACAAGGCAGGGTCACTCTTGCAGGTTTGTGACATTTTGTAGTTTTATGTGTGTGGGTTTTGGACTTTTTGTACCCTTCAATTATGTTTGGCATTCACCACCCTTCTTATATTCTACTTCTCTTAAAAGGAAATTAATTAAAAGGTCTTCTTTACGATTAAAAAGTCCACTTCCCATGTTATTCGTATAACCGTCAAAATGGGACAATCAAATTCTAAAAATATGTTTAGGACGATTAAAATAACAGCTTGAATTCCGAATGAGAAAAATCTTATGTGGATATCTATATAGTTCCATAACATGGTATCAGAGTCCATAGTGACGACCTGAACCTTGCACTTACTTTGAGAATATATATTTTGATGGATCACGAATCAAATGTTATTAGCTTAGACTTTTAGACCAATTTGACTATACGTGAACCTTGTTGGTGATAGACACTTCACTCTACGTAATTTTCTTATCAAACAAAACAACTCATTGGAAGAAATAAAACTATTAACATCGAAGAATTTAACTTGATTCACATATCAGTAATTTTCACGGTCGCCCGCGGTCGCAAAAAACTCGTAATCATTTGGTAGCAAGTACGACTTTGAGAGAGGATACATGGGATGACAACATTATCACAACTTAGTTTCATGCCACGGTGACTGCTCTAACCATGGTAAGCTCTGTAACAAGTCCAGGAAAGAGGAACAATGCTTGCAGAATATTCTCCTCGCCGTCATGCGACTGATAATTCACTTTCCTTTGGCGATTCTACGCACTTGTGGACATGTAGGCCGTTGGGCTATTTGGAGAGTTTCTTGGTCCAAGACCAGCCAGCCACAGCGCAAAACGTGAAGGGGTAGGTGGGCCGCATGGGGTAGGTGTTTATTGGATGCTATGAAGAGCTGGTTTGTTTGGTGTTTGGTGTTGGTGTTTGGTGAATGCCATTAAAAGTTGGAGCTTTAGAACAAGCAGGATTAAGATCCTCGGTTGTAAAATATTTAAAAAAATGATCGCTAAATATATTTTAGTGACAAAAAATTATCACTACATAGTTTAGTAGTATCGACGATTTATATTTAGTGACAATATTTTGCCAATGAAACTGATACAGGAGTAATGTTGTACAGTAAAGGATCTGAATATATAAGTTATATCTAAGTTTTGTCCCTCATAATTCAGCTTATTTTTTTATGGTCAAAACTTTGAGAGGGTCTTTGTTGTTAGAATTTTTTTTTTGGTAAATAGAACTCTGGGAGGGTTAGGTCCCTAGAACTTCACGAAGGGTTGTTATTCTTAAGTCTTCTATGTGCGACTTCTATCTGCCAAGTGCTAAGTTCATGTGCTTGGTAGATTATGTTTTCTCAATTCTGTTGTGAATACAGAATCAAAATGTTGTTCACGTGGTCAAAGCATGATTTCAAGTGATAAAAAATGGGGATTAATCATCTCGATCCAACTTTGAACTAGCTAACTCCATTTTGAATGACGGGACGTGATGACGATGGACTTTTAGAGTGAACTGATTCATCTTTAGAGCGAAAACATATGTTCCAGATGAAAACCATAAAAGCACTTGGCAGTCAGTTGTTAGAACTTGGAAGTGAGAAGTCTTTTTTTCATTCTCAATGTCGGCGTTGAATTTTTTTTTTTAATTATTTGATGAGTGAGCATTATTCGGGTTGAACTAAAATAACCTAAGTGACTAACTTCATATTTGGTTTTCGGTTTGTTTTGTAGTAACAATTAAAAATTTAAAAACAGCTAAATATCAAAACTATCCAACATTCATGTTCGTGTTTTATGTATATATATTTATTGCTCTTATAACATGTATTCAGTTTAAAACTAAAATAAGCTAATAAAGGAATAAAACGGTTGCTTGATTTAAGAAATACATTTGGGTTGCATTCGATTAAGTCTTGAAATTATTCAGTTCCACAAATTTGAAACTATTTCAATGACAAAGAGAATACAAAAAAAAAACATGTCAAAAGATCAAATCAAATGTTTTGACATGGGGAATTCTTTTAGTATTTTACAACAAAAAATGTGACGATATGAAGAAGGAAAAAAGAAAACAAAAATGATTGAGTTGTCTCAAGGGCAAAGTGTCACGAACCTAGGGACATTCTTACCTAAATACGACCTGAGCGCCCGACCCAAGCCCGTTTCAAAATAGATCTAGTGTCTGGAGAATATGAGAGTCGGTAGAAGGCCCAGTACAGAAGGCGGTAGCATAACACACTAGGCTCGCCGTTAGGTGAACACTTACATTTTTCAACCCTGTGCTAAGTACCCACATAACGAGTTCATGACAAGGGAGCTAACAAAGCCTATATGGACCTGTGTTGTAATTTAGGCTGCTATCCTGCACTTGTACCAACCCACTTAGCAAACAGGTTTCAAACCAACTTAGCCCCCCCCCCCCCCCCCGTGTCTAGTATATTGGCTGCTTCCATGAAACAATGTGTGTTTGACATGGTTTTTTTTTTCGTTTTGAAAACTGAAAAAAAATAAACGCGTTTAGTAACCATTTTTTTTCAATTAAAAAAATCAGTTTAAACCGAAGAAGAAAAAGAACTCCAAAAATGAGTTTTTTTTTTTTAAACCACCATCACTGCCGACAGCCGCCTCTGGCGGCCACCTCTTGCAGCCAGCGACCACCGTCGGCCACCGCCATGCCCCACCACCGCCACGGCAAACCACCACAAAAAAAAACTCAAAATAAAAATTGGGTTATCAAACACTCACTTGTTTTTGTAAAAAAAAAAAAATTAAACTGCTCTTTAATTTTTTTTTTTATGGAAACTGAAAACAAAAAAAAAAGTGTTAAAATCAAATAGAGCCTTAAGCTCCGTTCATTTATCATTTTTATTTTCTAATGATGAAGCAAAAGATTCTTTTTGGTACGTACTTTTATCATTTTTTTTATTTTTATCTAGAAAAACTTAACTCAAATGGAGTAAAATTTAAAAATACCTTTGAAGCACCTAAGACTGGCAGCGACAGGGTGGAATGGAGGGGAAAATGGCGTAGGGTGGCAGGAGGAATGGCTATTTGCAACGGCGAGGGAGGGGGTGTTGGTCCAGTTAGGATTTTCTAGGTTTTTTCTTTTCTTTTTCTTTTTCAAAGATACATTTTGGCATTTTAGTGAATGTTAGGGATATTTTTAGATGTGTCATAATTAGCGATTGATAGTAACGGGGGTTAATGGTTGAAATTAATATTTAAGGGGTCAATAAGAAATCCAAAGTACAAACGCGGCATGATTTGTCATTTCCCCTCTAGGATATCATTTCATACATTTTAGGCAAAAAAGTGAGCGTGAGAAGTGAAACGATTGGAGACAAATGCTAATGGGAACAAATGAACAATTTTTTCTTATTATGTATGTCGGTTGTCAAATAGTCATGTTAAAATAATAATAAATAAATGAAGCTGCTACGTTATTACGTGCGTGGGTGAGATTGATTTTAGAGTGGTCAAAGTTATTGTAAACAATTTGAAACAGGTTTGTTAAACGCTTGATTAAAAAAAAGTATTTAAAACATATCCTCAAAAATAGAAAGTGTTTGAACCCATAAACACCACTTCAGCGTGTTTCTGCTTTTAAATATTTTTGACCAAGAAAAGTATTGGTTACCCTTACATTGTCAACAAAAGGACACACCGAATATCCTTTTAGTACTATTCACTTTAGGATTTGCTAATCTTTAGGAAAAAATAAAAAGGTATATATACGCATTTTTATTTTGGCTCTTTACACCTCTCGTACTTAATTCTTTTCAAGTTAAATTTTTTTCACTAATCATTCTTTTAAATATCTATAGGGGTATGATGGCATAATAATGTAAAAGAATTAACCGCAATTTAAAATTTTGCATGTGTTAAACAATAACATACTTATCTCTTAGATATCCTTGTTGATCATTTTCTAGCATTAAACTTGTTGACAATTTTTACCGAAATACGTTTTGCAGCAGTACCCTTGTCGGTCATCTTCTCACAACTTTCAAAACTTTTCTGGAATTTGAGGATTGCCGGTGGTAGCTGAGGTGGAATTTAGGCAAAATCATCTTGTTGATCAAATCTATCTTCTTAAGGCAGCTGGTATTTAGATTAGTCCACTTGTTTTGGAACAAGTTTTAAGAGGGGTTTTTTTTTTCTTGGTAAAATAGGAGAATATCATTGATAAAGTTTACAGCGTCTTTCAGGTCGACCAACGATAGGGGTGTAACTTGGATAGGCTGGACGGGCCCAAGGGTCTGACCATACCCAAGCCACTCTTCAAAAGTCGTGCCCCATGTTCAGCCCAACTCATTTACGGGCTTAATAATATCTGTCCACGCCGAGACCATCAAAGTTTTTGTTGACATGGGCTGAATATGGCAAGCCCACGGGTTATCCGTAGTTACGAATTACGTTTTTTTTTCATGATTTCAAAACATATCGTTGATCATCTAATTCTACAATTTAGTCATGATAATGATAAAAAGCATATTAAGGTCTCAAAATGAACTTAAATATAAGCACAAAAACAAATATGTAGGATAAAATGAGAGAAAAAGACTAAAGAAAATAACACACACACACACAATTTATATTATAATGTACAATAGTTAGACGGACTGATTTTTTCACGGGTTGGACGGGTTTGTCGAAACCATTGCCCATATTCAACCCATGTTTTTTACGGGCCCAAAATTTTGAGCCCACGTCCACCACGGTCACTAAAAAAGTAAGTTCATTCCAATATTTCTGCGGGCTGACACGGCTTGTCCACGGATTGTCCGGCCCAAGTTGTACCCCTAACCAACGACTTATAAAAGTCACGACATTCCCATGACTCTGTGTATACAAGACTGTAAAAATTAAAAATCAGCAGCTTACCTATAGACCATATAAATTACAATTAAACTAAAACAGAGAATATCCTACATTTCAGCCTACCCCGCATGATCCACTATTTTCCACCGACATTTTGAATACCAAAGCACGTCGCCGATAGACTGGGTAACAAACCAACTAGCACAAACTAAAGGGCTAAGCCGTAAAACGTTCCCCCCCCCCCTCCCCCTCCCCCTCCCCAACCCCCACCAAACAAAACCTGTAAAGCGGATTATCCCGATTACCCCCCCCCCCCCCCCCCCTTCCCTTCTCCCTGCGCCCCAAAACCAACTAGCACAAAGTACAGGGCTAAGCCATTGAGTGAGTTGGGGTAGACTAGGTGGAGCTGCGGTTAGGGTTGTGGTTAGGCCACCATGATGGTGGCGGAGAGCGGTCGAGCAGGTGGTGGCTCCATTGGAAAGGGAAAGTTGGGCATGTTGTCCACGCGTGAATTTGGATTGGTCAAACGCTTGTTATGTGGCTGCACCATTGGATTTAGGGAAGAAGTTCTATTTTTCCGCCAGAGAATGTAGCAGCTGAATTGAGATTGGTCCATGAATTGGTGCACAACTAGTGAATGCCGCACCAAATTAAAACATTAGGGTGTAGGGTGCCAAAATATTGACGCATATGACCGAGGATTTAATTATGTGCAAATAATCCTATCTAAAATTCTTACCCTATTCCACGATAAAGGGTAAACACCAGGCTTAGATAAAAGTCCAAATCTTTGGATAAACGTACTTATCCATAACTAGATAGAACACGAGATTGTTGTTGAATGTCTAAGAAAACTTAAACACCCATAAAGACATTGAAGGAGCCTAACTTAATCGTCGAATCCCTGGTATTGCAGGAGTATCTTGCTGCACCCGGATATGGCCTCATCCTTCATGAAACCCATGGAGTTGGCCGTGCGGTAGTCTGACACAATGCCGTTGTAGCGGGTGAGGATCACGGGAGCACGGTCTCGTCCAGGGTCTGCCGTTGCGCAGTCACTCTGGGGGCTGCTCACAAGCACAGCATCACAAAGCTGATCATTGTGGTCTTCCTTAACCTTGATGGTGTAAGTTCCTGTCGAGTCTGTTGTTCCCTCAGTGCTGTAAAGGAGCTTCTGCGTATCTCTGTCCTTGCATTCCACTTTAACCTTTGCACCTGTTAGACAGAGGACAGTAAACAATTACAACGTCAGGCATCAGGTGGACTGCTGAGGGATCCTAATAGAGATTTCTCTACAACATTCAACAGAGACAATTATATAAAGGTGATAGTTCAAAATGTTTCTCCATCTCTCTCTTTTATAAAAGTTGACCAACTTGGCTTTAAGTCGAAAAGATAATGATGAGTTATATTTTAAGAGGGAAAATGAAATTGAGTGTAGGCAAGATGTGAAAGGGCAATCCACGCAAGCAACGAGAGACCGGGGGAAGATAAATTAGAATGAATTATTATACTTTACCAATAAAAAGTGTGTAATGATCATGAGTCATAACCTGTGCAAGAGATGTTGATGAGGGACCCCATTAATGAAACACGGTGAGCTTCGTTATGGCCAACTTGGCCAGTGAAAAAGGCAGGCTTCATACACAATGGAAGAGGCAATAACATCATAATGACACAGTATTGAGCCTATTAATCAAAATTCGAAGAAGTTGGTAAATTATAATTACTTTTAGGTACCAGATTTAGTATGACCAGAAACTTGGTAATATAGGTTTCAGATTGGGAATTACTGCTTTATAAGTGATCTCTTAAGAGTCAAAAACTGGACACACACCGAGAACTAAGGTAATTACAATGCATACAAAGAAATGTTAGTTGTTAAAATGTCTAGAAATTAAAGAATAGGAAAACCTACATGATGAGACTAGTCGACGCTAGCAGTGCAAGCTCAGATTATAAATATAGGCGTGTTGTGTCGTTCTGATGCTCAAGGAGTACTCCAAAAAAAATGCAGGTTTGCCCCATTGCTTGGAATCAAAGTACTAAAGGTCATTCTTTTTGGTAGGATTTCTTCTTAGAAATCGTCATTGCTCTATCACCGTGACAAGGAGGTCACAAAGGTGAGTACGACGTTGCATTGGTCCTTCTAAGTTGTAAATTGGAACTAAAGCCTGTCACACTCTACTTGACAAGAAAATGTAAAAACCTGTCACAATCGTGTGCCTAACTTGTAAATATTCGTTCCGCAGATCATCGCGTTGCTGTTTCTGTGACCCATGATACTGAATACTTGCCCGTGTTATTTTCCTGAGAACACAAATGACTCACTGCATCAAACAACTCTAGGGCTGCCTGGATGCAAATCAACTTATGCTATTATAGATCCACAGATCTGGAATAAGAGTTTTGGCAAGCTCTTTCTAGATTTTTAGCCTTCCATTAAGCATGCTTAAGAAGCCCTTAAGTAAATAAACAAATAAAAAGGTACTTATTAGTACATACTACATAGTACATTGAGACACCAATTCAGATCTACCAAAATCCGGTTGTGCACACATTAGAAAATGGCTCATCAATCAAATGCAGCAAAGCGAGTAATAATCAACTAAAAGCAACTTAATTATTACACCGATAGAAACCCAACTCTGGATCTTCCAAAATCTGGTCATGTCGCTTTAGTTTATGTGCCACCGGTACAGATCTACCCATGTACACTAGACTTCAGTCGATCATACTATAATTAACACGGTCAAAGTACTTAAACTAAACAAAAACGAAAGCACACGTACACTCGCCCGAAGACAAGGACATATGTGAAATTGTGAGACTACACAATGCGCGTACCGTGGATGTAGGAGGTGGCGGAGGTCTCGAAACCTGCACGGCAAGTGTCGCAGTAGACCCGGCCTTGTAATATCAAGGGATTTGCCGCTGGACGTGACGCGATAACGAGCGCCGGTAGCACGAATAGTGTCATCAAGATCAACTTCGCCATGGCTGTATCTTTTTGCGTCTTACGGAGAGCGAGAGGAGAGTGTGAAGTGATTGATTGAGAGTGCCTGTGGAGGATTAATAAGCAGCCAAAAGAGAGCAACGTGAAGTGGTTGAGTGAGAGCAGAAAGCAATAATTTTACTCTGAGACGCAAAAAAAAAAATAATAATAATTTCGGCAGATACCCACAACAACTACTAACTCTTACTGCATGGGCGGGGATCGTACTTCATAAGAACTATTATATGGTCTTATCATTTGTTACTATTACTCAGGACTTAGGAATGTGTTTCTACGTGATCAATGGTTTAGGATCATACAACTTTCTTTCCTAGTTACAGTTTGTTGCGGAATGAACGAAGTTTGGACGTATAACGAAATAAAATGACTTTTACTTTGAATGTGAGTGTATCCATTTTGCAACGCTTAACAATAGAAAAATATAATAGAGTTGTTGACGTTTACGAAGTAATGTTAAAAAAGTTTTTTATAGATGTCGTAAAAAAGAAGTTGCTAGATAAGTGTCGCTAACAATTTTAAGAAAGAGATATCTCTCTACACCCTAGGAAAAAAAAAGTCATCTCTCTCTCTTTCTCTCTCGGCGCACCACGGCCTATCTCACCTGTCCCTGTCACCCCCACCCGTATCCTCCAGTTTGCGATGGTGTGGTAGCATAGATTTCCACGTTTAATTTATATGTTTGTGATTTTAATTTCAGGGCTTCTTGTGGATGAGCTCATTGGGTGGATAGCCTTCGTCTTAAGGTGTCTGATCTGTTTGCCGGTGGTAGTGGTTGCTACTTGAAAGCGGTAGTGGTTGCTACTAAAGATGACTTTTCGGAGCGTAAGTGAGTGCTCCCTTTTGTGTGAGTGGTGGGTGCTGTGGTGTCTTTGGTTGGAGTTGGGTTCTAAATCTATACAAGGGCTTTTAACTTCTAGGTTTGCTTTTCCCCCTCCCCATAGTTGATCCCTAACCCTTTGATATAGAAACGTTTTAAGGGTCAGATTTGGTGCTGATGGGTGTCGCCGTACCGATGATGGCTTGGTTGAGTTTTGGTTGGCGGGGTGACTGCGTGGTGATCTGCCATAGGTTGATGCGATGGTGGAATCGTGGAATGTTTGTGGCAGTAAATGGGCAGGCAGGCTGTGTGCGGTGGAAAATGGGGCTGGTTGTGTGGTAGCTAGAGGGTTACTTTTCGTGGCTTATCAGGTGGTGGTCGACGGCGGGCTAGTGGACTGACGGATAAGGTGGCCTCCGGCTATACGTGGTGGTGGGAACGGGTATGGGACGTGCTGGTGTCCAGACACGTGGTCTTGACGCTCCTAGGTGTTGTATGCGCGAGGGCTGTGAGATTGGGCTGGCAGAGGTGAAGGGTTCGTTTGACAAAAAAAAAATTTTGGTTTTCAGTTTTTAAAGAGCAGCTTAATTTTTTTTTTTTACAAAAACAAGTGGGTGTTTGATAACCTTTTTTTTTTTGGTGTTTGGTAACCCTTTTTATTTTGACTTTTTTTTTGGATGGTTTGCGGTGGTGGTGGTGGGGCGTAGCGGTGGTCGACAGTGGTGGTGGTCGGAGGTGGCTGGTGGCTGCCGGCGGTGGCAGCCGGCTGTCGGCGGCCGGAGGTGGCGCCGACAGTCGCCGGTGGCTGCCGGCGGCCGCAGGTGGCTGCCTGCAGTAGCCGGCGGTGGTCGCCGGCAGCCGGAGGTGGCTGTTGGCGGCCGGCGGTGGTGGCCGGCGGCAGGAGGTGGGTGCCGGCGGTGGGAGGGTGTTGGTGGTGGTCTCCAAAAAAAAAACCAAAAGTGAAAAAAAAACCAGTTTCTGGAGTTTTTTTTTTACTCTGCAGTTTAAAAACTGGTTTTTTTAATTGGAGAAGGAAAAAAAAATGGTTACCAAACGCACTTTTTTTTTCCAATTTCCAAAACTGAAAAAAAAACTGGAAAAAAAAGCTGCGTCAAACGTGGCCGAAGTTCTCTGGTATTGAGTTTATCTCTTTGAGCAGTTGCTATATTTTTGTTAGCTTATTTATTTAGTTTGACTTGTTATTTTGGCTTGTATGCCTTGTTTGTTTTTTTTATTGTGTATTAGGTACCACAATTCTTTTCTTTTATACCGTGACAATTATTTTATTTTTTCAATTTCTTATTTTTGAAACTTATTAGATAGAGATGTCATCCGCATATGTATATCTGTACAAATTTTTATAATTAATGCAATTCTCCATATGAAACAAAAAAAAAAATTGTCACTAACATATCTACCAACCATTTACATATGGCAGCCAAAAGTTATGCATTTATAATTAACCAATCTGCATATATTTGTAATACATTGTGGTAGGGTTTTTACCTGGAAAAAAAAAACTATTTTTTCCCACGCAAGCCGTTTAGTGGTGAAATTGGTAATTTAGCACAAGAAAGTGTCACTGAGGATCCATGGTGTAGAACTCTTGAGAGAGAACGAGTGGAGGTGATTGGCACCTTATGCAGCTGGCATTGTCGGTGGTCACATTGGACTCGGCGAAACTGCACTTAGCAGTTAGCAGTACGGTTTTTTGCAACAATTAATTAATTGTTAATTACAAGTAATAGATGTCAGACATGATTTTTAAAGGAAGGGGCGAAGGTTAACATTTTTTTCTTTTTTTGGTAATCTGCCCAATTGCGTTGTCCCGCAAAGTTTCTATACAGTCTTTCTATTGTAATCATTTTATTAATAAGTTATTATTACCAAAAGAGTTTTGCATCTGTTGTTAACATTTATTTTAAAATTTTTAATTATTATAATTATTTAACAAAATTAAATATTTAATCGCAGCAGATACGAGTATTTTGTAGCACTTACGGATTATCAATGATAAGCATGGAACAAAATAAATTTATGTACCATATATATTTTGGATCTTTCTCCTGTTAAAGAATGTTAAGGGCTGAAATTTTTGTGCGCAGAGTGACATTTGTTTAGATAATGTGTGAGAAAATATAGCGAGAGACTATTCTTATATTCTTATATGTTATTCTACATCGTATTCATCACTTATAAGCTAATAATTGTTACTTAAATACACTTTTAGAGACAAAAAATGGGGCGATTCACTATTATGCATTTGGAAAAATCTTTCATTTTAACAATATTTAATTATTATAATTATTTAGCAAAATTAAATGTTTTATCACAACAGATACGAGTATTCTGTAGCACTTACAGATTACCGATGATAAGCATGGAACAAAATATATTTATGTGTCATATAAATTTTGGACGTTTCTTCAGTTAAAGAATGTTAAGGGCTGAAATTTTTATGCGCAGAGTGACATTTGTTGAGATAATGTATGAGAAAATATAGTGAGAGACTATTTTTATCTTCTTATATGTTATTCCACATTTTACTCATCACTTATAAACTAATAATTGTTACTTAAATACACTTTTAGAGACAAAAAAAATGGGGCGATTCACTATTATGCATTAGGAAAAATCTTTTATATAGTTATAAATATCGTACCGATGTACGTTTTGATTTCTCCGTGGAGTGGCAATGAACTTTTCCTCGATTATATACATATATAAACTCATTTATCAGGAAAACTCAGAAAACTATATATAACGAATCAAATTACCTTTCATATCTAGTAAAACTACTTGTTCTAGAAAAAACGTGTTTGTTCTTGTGTTGTGTGGCATCAGGAATAAACAACTTATTTAATTGAATTACCCTTTTTACAATTATTAGTATAGAGCACATGCATTACACGTAGATATAGTCGAGAGTAATATTTGAGGCGATATTATTATCTTTTTTGTGATCAAAATAATATAATTCAATTATGTTCTTATTTCTTGTAACTTGTTTTAGAAGAAATGTATATTTAAAGTTCGTAATTATAATCGGTTCAATATTTAGAATTGTTCTTTATAGGCTTATGGATTGAAAAAATATTTGATAGTACTGCTGAAAATAAAAGCAATTAAAAAAATTAAAAGAATGAATCTACGTCTTTATTTTTGTAATCTATTAAATTGGTTTATGACTAAGATTTGTAATTTTCAAGACCAAGTGTTTTACATTTCATCAATAAAAAAATACAAAACACCCGGTCTTCTATTACAATAACCGAACATATTTTCAATTTAAATTGGCACCATATTTAAGCCTTGTTTTTTTTTTTATGCATATTCAACCATTTTTTATTTTTTCTGTTTTTGTTTTTCCAACAATTTTTTGTTTCTTAATTAATTTTTTACGTATTTCAGTTTCTTTATTTTGTTTTTGGTTTCAGTTTTTCAATTGTTTGCTAATCTAAAAATGTAATAAAAAAATCAAAGTTCTCATTAACTAGTTCAATATCTAATGTTTATTTCATTTTAACCAAATTAAAAAGAAAACAATAAAGAAATTCTTTTGTTCTGTTTTTCTTCGCATCTTACTTTTCATTTTTCAATGTATAGAATAGATTCATTACCCAATATTCTTTTAATTTGATCAAAATTTAAAAGGAAATAATGAAAGAAGAGTAAGAATGTAATTTACGTAATCAATGGAGGATATAATCGTCCAAAATAATTTACAACATTCATACTTTTATAGGTAGTATACACATACATATATATAAATATATTTTTCACACATTTTGTTTCTCAATGTGTAAATGTAAGTTTAAATTAAATTTATGATATAATGTTTACTAAACGCATTACAAAAAACTAATTAGGAAATGGTAGGGTTGTCATTGGAATACTAACGGAGGGTAAAATCGAAAATGATTACAAATTAGTAATTAATAATAGTATTTATGAAAGGGTAGGATAATAATAGTATTTATTAAATGGTAGAATTGTTATTGGAGTGATTAACGAATGGCAAAAATAGAATAAAATGATTTACAAGATTCATACTTTTATAGATACAAAAATATATTTCATTAGCAGGTATTTATAGAAGAATAAGTTGTTTTGTATTTGTGCGTGTGTGTGAAGCAATAGATCACACAGATAAAATAATCTTAAGAAAAGTTACGACGTAAAGTTAAAATTGCGATGAATATCAAAGAGAGTCAAAATTTACGAGCAAAGATTCTACAAATTAAGATAAAATTTGATGAAGAAAGGCAAATTGGAACTTAAAAGAGGTTAGAGAGGCTTTAAACTATACAATGAAATCTAGAATTTTACCTATTTAATCTTTACATGGTTAATTTACTAAATAGCCCAACAAATTTTGTCACTTATATTTTTTAGAAATTAAAAGAAAATATTTATCTCGATCGATACATAAATCTTGGCCAGTATCACATGTACCGAACAATCAGTACAAATCAATATTTTACTGGTATGTAACGTAAAGGATTACCGTACCGATTAGAAGGCAAAAGTTATACGTTACGGCCATAATTTTGATACCGTCATAGCATCAATAACCATGATCTATTATGCTAATCCACACCTTATTTTGTCGTTAAAAGATGCATTATCTATTAGAGATTAATTACTTAGTGCTAAAATTAGATGCATAAGTGTATGAGAATTTGGTAATATGTGTTCATATTAAATACTTCGCATTTATCACTTCGACATTTTTGCTTTTTTTATTTTTATTTTTTATAATAGATGAATTTATTTTTCAGAAGATATAAGTATGTAGGGATAAATCAGTCAATCCTTGAGGTTAGGGGGTAATTACCATGTGTCCATCGACCATGAAAAAATATCAAAATATGTCTTTTGATCAGACAGTATACAAGTAGAGATGACAAATTTTATAAAATAACTTATTTACCCCTTTGTTTGCTTTTAATTTACCTTTCATATATCATTGTTTTTCATTCTCTATATCATTCTAATAGGAACACCCCCCCCTCCAGTCTTCACCCGATGCCGCCATCCCCCCCTCCCCGTCTTCTGGTCACTGCAAAACCTATTGACAAACACCATAACCACCAATCACCGGTGTCCGCTACTGCACCTGCCACTACATGCCCAAATCGCACCTCCAGAACTGCAAATTAACCCATAAATCGCAGCTCCAGATCTGACATACTCGTACGCCACCTTTAGCATCGTTCTAATGTCTATCCTCTACTCTCATGATAAGAGCTTATGTAGGCACCCAATCTGCTTGCTGCCCTGGCCTTATGATCCCCAAAGCTTGGCCCGCCGTCGCAAACGGGGTTAAGATGAACGAAGGGGATATGGGTAGGGTGGTCAAAAAAAATGAGCACAGACACAGGCACGCAAATACACACACAGGTGCGTGCGTGCATACACATACACATGAGAGCACGTGTGCACACTACATGCAAATTACATTTGTGTGTTTTTTGGTGCGCGCGCGCGAGTATCCCTGTGTGCAAATCTAATCATGTTTGATGCTATGGCTTTGTTGTTGAGGTGGTTTTGGTTGTGGCCGATAGAGGACCTGATGGAGTGGAAGGAAGGGAGGAGATAAGAGAGGATGTGCTTGATTTGGTCTAGGGCTTTGCGTGGTGGTGGGGCAGTGACTGGATGCATTTTTCGATTGGTGGTTATTGGTGTTGAGTGATGCCATGGTGGTAGCGGCATAATATTTGATTGCGGTGAATATGGTGGTGGTGCATGGGTGACATGAAGGGTGGCTGGTGGGGTTGGCTAGTGCTATCTCAAATTCATACCATAAAGTCAATAAATAAGACACTAACATCCTTGGCCTCAGGAAATATAATGCAACAAAGTAAAACCCAACATAAAATTCAAAAGAAGAAATAAACAACAATAGCAGGCCCAACACCCTTTGCCTACATGATAATGAACCAAACATCAAAGTTAAAATTACCTCACAAACCATAAACAAATAAGTATGTCAATGTTGCACCCCATATGCTTATTAGAATGATATACATGTTGGATGTTTAAGTAAGCTAAAATTCAGAGATATATATATATATATATATATATATATATATATATATATATATATATATACACACACACATACATACATACAAAGGCTAGAATTATGTCGGTCTTCCTTAGATTGAATATTTCGTTTCAGGGACTTAGTTATTATGTGTTAGTCTTCTTTAGTGCGAAGGTTTATTTCCTCGCATTTGTATTCTTGTCCATGCCTTACTTTATGGCTACAAGATAAGTATTTATTTATTTACTTTGCACTTTTTTGGCATAAAATAACATGCAGACAAGTAGAAAAAATGTAAAAATATATTCATGCTACTGAGGTAAAAAGAGATATAATTTTATAAGCAGACACACAGTATTACGCTAAAAAAGTGCGTTAACATAATTTCACGGCAATATTAATTTTAGGTAATAATATGCTAAATCATGTTGTTATGTAATACTCACTCCGATCCCAAAAATTGATCATATTTCTTTTTTACGCAAAAAGGGCACACTAAGTAATTGGCTAGTTAACCGCGCTCCCAATCGGACGATTAGTCAATATGTCTATTACTTGAAAGAAATTCGAAACTGGTTAGTTTATACCCTAATCAACCCCACTGACAACAACTGGGCGGTTTATGCATTAGGATAACCGGACGGTTAGCCAAAACTTTATCCTCTAAAAAATTCCTAGAAAATATCCTAACCCTACTGACCAACCGGGTAGTTTTCTTTCTGAATAATCAGACGGTTAGTCACTCCTCCCCTCAATTTTTCAAATATGAAAAAAGTACCCCAAAAACCAAAAAACTCCCCCCCTCACCCTTATTAGGATAATCAACTCGATATATGTGGTATGTGTGATTGATTATTTGAAATTTTTTCCTATATAGTTAAGACTAAGTGTGGTTGATGTCGGGACTCATCTGGGAAGTTCTTAGCTGAAAAATTCCCACAGATCTCCCACTTGGTCTATATTATCAATGAACTCCAGAAGGAACAGTTTCACAACCTTAACAGGAATCGAACCACCTCAAGAGGAGGGGAAGGAAAGAACCGCAAGAAGAGGACACTGAAGAGAAGAAATATGACAAGAAGAGAGGTCTAAAATTTGATTGGCTGTATGAGTCCGAGGACGAGGAAGTGAAGCCCCATGTCGTACCGAAATGAAAAGGGCAAGTTGGCAGCACTTGAGTCCCAAATTGCCAGGATGTGGAGAGCCGATGACCCTTGAGACTTTAATGCCCTAACAATGAACCCCGAGGATAGACTGTCCCTTAAGTTCAAGATGCCAGAGATGAATAAGTTTAATGGGATCATGGATCCCAAAATCCATGTTAAGTTGTACATGCGAGCATTATCTCCTTACAGGGTGAACCGGAATCGATATACAAATATTCCACGGTACTCTCACGGAGCCACCTCCCGTTGATTCCTCACTTTGGATGAATCCTAAGTCTGTACTTGGGAATATGTTGTGAGAGAATTTGTAAAGTAGTATCAGTACAAGATATCACTGGAAGGTATTTGGAAGCCACGAAACAAGAGTTGAGAGAGTCAGGTTCAACCTTCATCATGAGGTGGAGGAATAAGGCAACTCAGATGGTAAACCGTCCAACAAAGGAAGAACAAGTGATGATATTACGAACAATCTGCTTCCGGTCTACCATGACTATATCTTTGGTCATCACCACACGTCATTCAAAACTCTTATGGGATCCCTCATTCAAATAAAGATGCAATCAATACGGGAATCATCTCTCGCGAGTCAAAGCGAGGGGCATACCGATTTGGCCCGAGGAGTTTTGATGCATAGCCTAAACCAGACATATCCAACAATGTGCAAGCACCTCAAGTAGTGTTATGGGAAGTAGATGTATCAAATGACCGGGCTTGGGTTGGCCCAGCCTAGGCCCTTTGGGCCTGGCAAGAAATCAGGTCGGGCCGTGGGCAGTGGGAAATTGGGCCGAGCCTAGGCTGGGCCACCTGAATGATATTAGGGCCCGGTCCAAGTCCAAGCCCTTGGCCCAAAATTTAGGGCTGGGCTTGGGCCAAGCCTGGGCCTTAATTTTTTTTAAAATTTTTTTTGTTTATTTTTTATTTTGTGGTTAATTTAAATTTAAGATAAATTTGTTCATAGGCCCGCCTTCTTCCTTTTATCCGGACCTGGGACTAGTTGCTTGTAAACAAGCAGGAGAAGTTAGTGAGAAAAAATATATATTTTGCTCGTAAGCACGTGATTGAGGTTTTCTTGGTGAAATTTGTGCCAATCGGAGAAAAGTGTGTTAATCACAACATAGCGGTGAATTATCATCAGAAGATGTTAATCAAAGATACAATTGTTAGAATGTGCCAATCCGCGGCTATGTGCCGTAGGTATACAAAAATCATTAACCCATTTCATTGTGTGTAGAGCACTAGCTCTCAAATTTATAAATATCAAAATCGCATTTAATAAGTTAAATACTGGACTGATCACAAACCTAATTGTTCGCAAACTATTTTGGTCGCACCCAAGGACCCACTAGGGGTCCCACTTCGCACGAACACGTCAACACATTCAACGGTCTTTTTTTCAACGCATCGAATAGGTCAAAGTGCGAGCGTCCAAGTCACATGCATCTTTTGCTTCGCACGCTTCGTGCGCGACTTAGGCGCAATTTATTTCATGTTAACGTGACTCACGATAGCACGATCGTCACGTTGTGACCACATGAACACCTTTTCATCAAAAATATCGACCGACGGCGCAACCGGAGCGACGAGGTCAAGGGACAAAGGCCTTGGCCAACCCTATGGGGTCGGCCTTGGCCTCCATGGGGGGTTGGCCTTGGCCTTCCCCCCTAGGTTGTTCACTTTTTGTGCAAAGTTATTTTCTCGCTTCGTACGCTTTGTATGTGACTTTAGCGCCTAGTTCGTCACATGGGTACGACTCACGGCAACACGTTCGTCGTTACGCAACTTCCGGATTAGTTATTGCCCATCAAAACACCTACCGTTGGAGCGCCCAAAGTTCACCAAAAGGGGGAGTGGCCTTGGCCTCCTTTCACGAGAGTTAGCCATTGGCCTTGGCCACTCCCTACGGTCTGCCTCGGCCTCACCAAGGGGTTGGCCTCAGCCTCGGCCTCCCCAGGGGTGGTGGCCTTGGCTTTCCTTCCATTTTTTGGCCTATGGCTTCCCCCCGTGCGCACTTATTTTCTCGAGTCTTTGCACCTTCGTGATGTTTACGAACGTTCGTACATCAACCTCACGACGTCCGTTGTCCGTCACCAACGGCCGCGCTCTGCTCCGCTCCTGCGATGCCAGTCGCCCAAAGTCATGCGCTACCGTCGAATGACCCGTCGCCGACGATCGCGTACCATCACTCCCAACTTTGTCATTACTAAATATTGCATTCATTATTTTGATATACACAGGCACACTTAACTCATGTCCTGTCTCCCGGACACCCGACGCATGCCTGTGTGCCGTCGCCAAGCCCGTGCGCCACTTCCATGACATGTGACCCCGGCACCAAGTACGGTCTCGCAACAGTCATCATTGTGCTCGTGCACCGTCTCTAGATAGTCGTCGTCGCGCTCGTACGCCACTTCCATGACATGTGCCCCTGGCACCAGGTATGGTCTCGCGACGGTCGTCCCTACACCCGTGAGCCACTTCCATGACATGTGCCCCTGGCACCAGGTATGGTCTCGCAACGATCGTCGCCGCACCCATGCGCCACAATCAATGTCTCGTGCTGTAGGCACCGTGCCCATGCGCCATAATCAATGTCTCGTGCTGTAGGCATCGCGCTCATGTGCTACAATCAATATCTAGTGCCGTTGGCATCGCGCCCATGCGCCACAATCATGTTACAGGCCTCCGGGCATCACTCTCATTCACCACACCATGAGCCCAAGCCAAGGACGTGGAACATGCTTTGACCCACTCTTCGGAGTGTGCAGCATTCTGAGGGGCTCCGCTAGTAGTGCTCCGGCATGAGGACCCTTCGCAGTGGGATAGGCTCGTTACTATAAAGCTATCGCCATCTTTATTTTGGGGGGCTCCGTTCGTAGTGCTCCAGCACGAGGACCCTTCGCAACGGGATATGCTCGTTACCATAAAGCTATCCCCGTCTTCATTTCGGGGGGCTCTGTTCGTAGTGCTCCGGCACGAGGACCCTTCGCAGCGGGATAGGCTCGTTACCATAAAGCTATCGCCATCTTCATTTCGGGGGGGCTCCGCTTGTAGTGCTCCGGCACGAGGACCCTTCCCAGCGGGATAGGCTTGTTGCCATAAAGTTATCGCCGTCTTCATTTTGGGGGGCTCCGTTCGTAGCGCTCCGGCACGAGTACCCTTCGTAGTGGGATAGGCTCGTTACCACAAAGCTATCACCGCCTGGGGTGACTTGCATGACACTAGGCACTAAGCTGCGACCATGATCACTCACGTTACCGGTGATCATCGGCGCCCTCAAGATGATGACCCCTAGGTCACTCTGAGACGGGAGCAGGTCTTTGGAGGGCATCGCGCCTAGTCCGCCTGGCAGTTGGTCACAGGGGCAACCCTCGTCGCTGTCAGGTTCTCTACGCCTTGTGGGATTCAGTAAGGGCTTGGATCGGTGGCTGGGGCAACGAGCTTACTCTGATCATGCCGTCTCGGTGTCTTCAGTCTTCTCAGCCGGGTAGAGCGACGCTGTGTGGGGCGAGGCAGTGTGAATTTGGAAACCGATAGTCCAACGGAGAACCAATATTTTGGGACCCCCTGGTGACGTGTAACTCCCAGGGGATGACATGTGGCATTTTATGACACAGGCACACTGTTTCTTATAAATAGTGGACTTCATGACTCAAAAAGGGACCTTTTGCTCATTCCCTGAAATTGACTTTCTCACTCTAGAATTTGAGAGCTCTTGGATTCTAGAGAGAAACACAACTTGGACATAACTTTGGACAATAACTTTGGACCGTAGCATTGGACCCCTGACTCGGACTATCGATTGCTAGCCCTGTTCTTCTCAGCCTTATCTTCGCAGCACTGTCACTCCTCACGGCCTATCTGGAAAGCCTTGCTCTCTGCCCTTACTCCGCCCTCACTGTCTCTCACTTTGCATATTTAGAAGCTGACTCGAACTGCAGCCTTTGTGGCACCTCTACGTAGGTATGAACCCACTCTCCTTGGCATCATAATCTACTACACGTCTTGAATAGTTGAGAACCTCACGAATCTCTAAGCAAATTATTTTAGGACTATTATTATTAAATCGCCTCGTGAAAATAGGTTATTCTCAAAGAGTTTCATGTGCACAGTGAAGGCCTGGCTCGTAAGCAGTTCATCACAAACCTCGGGCATGCATTACGGCCCAGACATCTAACAATCATCAGAACACGTGTCTTCAACCTAAAAAAGAAGGGATAGATAATTGAGGTACAAGAATTTTTTTTTTGAGCTCCTAGATATAAAGCTCGCAATGACAACTCAGAAGACTTAATACAGTACTTTAATTGTTTTAGTGACGAATGTAAAATACAAAAATGAAGTGTGAAATATTATCTATCTATATTTATACCTATACTATATATAGAGAAAAACTTCTTTTGGTATAACACCTCTTTGGTGCTACTACCTGTTTATCTAAAATGGTTGACAAGTGACATTTTAATTTTTTTTTTAAAAATGACCTAAAATATAAATATTAAATAGTAAATAACTACTTATAAAGTCATGTTTAGTTTTTAAAATTTAAACTTTACTTAAAAAATACAGTCAAAATAAATTATGAAGCCCAAGCTTGATATTTGAAAATATTATACTGTTAATTTTATCCTTACACGTATTTGACTTTAACAATTTTAAATTCTTTTAAAAGTTGTAGTTAAAATTAAATCTAAGTTTAAAACGATGATAATATTTTATAATATTATTTTGCTACATGCATGGTTAACATGTTTTTTTTTTTGGTACCGAATGTGACAATTTATACGTAACAAAATTAATATTATTATATGAAACTCAAATATCACTCCTCAGTGAAACTCAAAACCATTCTAGATTACTTACAGTCGTTTATGAAGAACTTTGCAATCCACCACGTTCAGTAAAAGAGCCTTATAATCCTCTACAGTCCCCATCCTTCCAGAACTCGTTCGGTGAAGTACTTCTTCCCATTTGGGACGAACACAGCAACACACACACACACACACACACACACACACTCTCTCTCTCTCTCTCTCTCTCTCTCTCTCTAAATTGCCGAGGATCTGATTCACCAGGTACGCCCTCTCTCTCTCTCTCTATCTCACTTGATGCCCTAATTTTCAGTCCATTAGACAGCTTCCCCTCGTAATTTGCATTAGGGATCTCTAGTGGTATACTTCTCGTCACCTAGTCACACACGTTTAAGCCGTATTTATGTAATATATACGTGTGCGTGCGAGCGTGCCATGTTTAGGGCTCTTCAATGATCGACCTGAACCACGCTGTTGTTCCGATTGAGGAGAACGGGGATAATCTGTCAGAACCAATTGTCGCTGAAAGTACCACGGTCGGAACCCTAATGGAACCTTCTAGGGCCCAGGGTGGGCCGGTGGGTGTTCAATTGATGAAATTATGGTTTTCCGGGGGAGAGAGTGAGGCGGTGGAGCGTAGTATAGTAAATAAATTTGACTGGGGCAATTGTTAAGGTAAACAAGGTCCTAAGCCCGTTAAAGCATTATTTTTAATATACTTGCAGTTAGGACACAAATTACCGTAGACACAATCTCGAGCAGACTGTGCTAAAATACGGTCCTAGACGCTGGTGCAAAGGTAGTACCATTTAGTATGTTGCGCTCGCAAGGATGGTTAGTGACTATGAGAATTTTGGATCAGCCGAAATTGCCAACACAGGTATCTAACCACCCTGAACAAAAATTGACCTGTTTGTACCATTCTCGACACTTGGATAACCCCCAAGGCATTTCCTCGGTTATGTAGTGAAGATTTATTGTTAGACTTCTGCGATACCGGGAGGTTTTCTGTGTCCTGGGTCTCAAGTGAGCGAATCTTCTATCTTCTGTCTTTGCCTTCTTATATCATAAATGGCTGAGTTAGAGGAAAACTGTGCTCCGTGCTAACTTAGTCAAGTTAATTACATGTTTCTTTTGCTTCAATAATACTTGACCATCTGTTGTTTGAATATATTTTGATAAAAACTTCCTTACCCTATGTACTAAAATACTGGTGAATGGATAATTTTAATTTCTATTGCCGTGTCCCGTTCCTCAAACTTAAATAATGGATGAATATGACACTTACATTCGTGTCCTAAACCATATCCATACCAAGCAGCCTTCTAGAAGTTCTGAAATATTTCCCAGTTTTGAGATCTTTAAATACCTGTTGGCTTAAGTCACGCACAAATATGGTCCTGTGTTAATTAAGGAAGTACCTTCTTTAGCCTGGAAAAACTTTCAGGAGTATCAGCAAAAACTTGAACTAAAATCCAACAAATGGTAGAGGCTTCGAAAGAACTATAAGAGACATCCATATGAGCACTTTTAAACATTCTTAAGGGCCAATGGATTGCGATATTCTAGGATCTATGTATCTTATTGGTGTCTTTCTCCGCACCACAAAAATCCAAAAGAAAAGTCAACCATAATAGTTCCTCTGTCTTAATACTTATCTTTCTAACTTTGTCCCAACTATGATATCGACTATGGTAGTCACCACAAGAATAGCAGAAGCCTGGACTCTCCTCCCTCCCAATGGCCCCAGGAAAAAGTAAAACCTGCCCAAGCACAAGGGAAATGTTAGCACAATACTGAATTCAGATGAGCTGTAATGGCTTCCTAACATGAGAATATCAAAGAAAGAGAAATTATGTTGCATGCAATCAGCTAGATTCTCGGGCTATGATACCTACGTGAGTGTCGTATTCATCTAATATCCATAGCTGAGAACACAGGGACACTGCAATAAATTCCTTATTTATTTTACTAGTATGTTTTCTCCTAGTCCAAGGAAATTTCTATTTATAGAAGTACTAAAGTAGTAATGAAACAAAAGAAACATATGAGATGGTGTCTGTAGTATGTACAAGGGTACTAAATGCGCTTTAGAGAGTCCATAGCATAGAGAAGAAGGATTAAAATATCATGTAGCAAACTGGAATATGAATCGTGCAAAGAAAAGCTCGATCTTTCGAGGCTAAAATGTTGTTTTGAATCAAAATTCGAGTTCCTATCGAGTTTCTTCTCTTTGCCCTGGAAAAGAACTGCACCCTCTGCTGGGTTCATTTACTCGACAACATCATATCTCACATCACCATAAAGATGCACACAACACCAGTTTAGATAATTCAAGTCCTTTTTGGTTTCTTAGCCATAAAGTTGACTTCTGATCTGCTTTCCCTCAGACAGAACTCCTTGATTCATACCCAATTTGACGTTTACGGCTGATGTAATGCTTTAGCCATCAACAAGGGCATCTGCTCGTTAGTTTGAGGATGCCAAGCAACAGTCGTGGATCAGCCTAATACGGGTCTTTTGGGAAAAAAACCATACCACAAGGAAGTTGAGTCGGGCAACGATAAATTTGACTAGGGAATTTATAAGGTTAACACGGTTCTAAGTCTGTTAAAGCATTCTTTTTAATATACTTGCAATTAGGAAACAAACCGCCGTAGACACAATCTCAAGCAGATTGTGCTAAAATACTGTCCTAAACGTTGGTACAAAGGTAAAGTTGCTTGATTATGACTTGGAGGTCACAGATTCGAAATGCATCTTGCTTCGATATTAGGGATAAAGTTGCGCACACGAAAGAATCCATGGACACTGCATGGCGAAACCCTCTTTCACAGGGCTAACCCTACCATTCAAATATAGTCATGGGCATTTTGCCTCAAACTGTCATCTGATCTAGGTCAACAAAATGAACCGATTGATGCATTTGAATAGTGCAAGCAACTGAAATTTATTTGTCTCTTTTTATTGAAGTGAGCCTTGAAACACACTATAATTAACTGGTCCTTTTTTAACAACTTTCTGAAATGATGCATCTTTTAATAAACTTTTAATTTTGGTGAACTCTGTTTATTTGAACAATTTTATCCCTAGAAAATTTGAAAAGGTAATCTAATCTAATTATCATAAAAGAATTTGCAACTATAGAGCTGCTTTGAATGTTGAGAAAAAAAGTTTTAAATTAAGGTTGAAAAGCCAATCACTTCAATTTCGGAAAGCAAAATATCAGCACTATGGCAGTAAATATCCGTGAGAGAAAGGAAAGATGGAAGACCCGAGCATGAAAGGGATAGAGGGCACAACTCTTGATCTTGCAAGCAATCGCCACGGTAACCTTGTTAGTGCCTCCAGCGATGAAAACCTCAAGGACATCTTTCATCATATTAGAACTTCTAAAAAACCCGTAAGCAAAAAGGACCCATATTTACACTAAACAATCGCACACACACAAAGCCCAGTATGTGATGTATCTGAACTGATTTGTGCCATGAAAAATCTGTTGCAGGTGGTGATTAATTACGGTGCATCTTGGTATGTCTTGTTTTACCATTCTCTTCAACATTCATGCTTTGTGATTTATGTGAAGTTTAAATAGTGTGGTTTTAGTGAAAAGAACAAGCTGTTTAGAGCACAAGAATGTTGTGCCTGTATGTTTGCCGGCGTGCGTGCGTGCGTGTGAATATGATGTGAACACAAGGTGTTTGATACGAGTCTTTGATGAATATCTCGAGAGTGGGTTGCCTGTGAGTAGGGATGGCAATGGGGTGGGTCGGATGCGGATCTGCTAAAATCCGAACCCGCCCCGCTACCCCTGAAATCCCATCCCGCCCCGCACCCGCCCCGCCCCGCGCCGGGTTCTGTAACCTTAATACCGCATCCGACCCTAACATACTTTAGAAAACCCATCCCCGCCCCGCCCCCTCGAAATCACATGATTGAGCCACGACGATGTCGAGTCCACCGAAGAATTTGAATCCGCCGGAGCCGTCGATTGTTAAGTTGAGAAAGATCCCGCCGATTCCGATTCGCCATTCCGGGGTAGCCAGAGCCGAAATTGTGGAAACTGGAGAATTGGGGAAGGACGACGTTGACAGCGAAGATAGGGCCGATGAAGGCGACGATTCGTTTATAGTTCAGGCGTCGTCTCTGGGTCTCAATCACATCCACACTTGCTCTGCGCCGCTCCGGTTTTCTTCTAATCTCCGTGACAAGGCCAGAGATGGATCCGCTCGCTCTAAAGTGTCAATTCGCCATCAGCCGCCTGCAATAGCATCCGTTGAAGGTGGTCATAATTTTTACCTACGATACGTGTGTCTGTGTTACACCCTCCGTTCTATTGACTTTTTGAAAAATTCACGGTAGGCCAATATACTCAGATGGCAGCGATCACGGCGGCGACGGCTTGCTGATGAACGACACCATTGCTGTTGGGTCAGTCGCCGACAGTGCCTTTATGGCGGTCGCACGTCAGTCGCCGACGGGGGTAGAGAAGAAGGAGGCGCCACGATGGGGAGAGAAGGAGTTGCCGACGGCAAGAGAGAGGAAGCCGACGGCAGATGAAAATTAGGGTGAAGATCTGAAGTGGCACCAAGTTGTCGGCAGAGAGTGAGAGATGATTGGAAATTAGGGTTGGGGAATGGGGATGATAAAGATATGTTAAGGATATGTTATATACATGTGGGATGGACGGCTAGGATTAAAGGGTGAATAGGGTTAGTGTACCGGGGCGGGAGTGGGTCGCGGGGCGGGTCGGGTACCGGGGGGTTTGGACTAAATACCATACCCGCCCCTAACCCGTTGCGAATTTTTAAAAAAAAAATCATACCCGCCCCGTGGCCCGGTCAAAGTAAAAAACACCCGCTCCTATAGGAGCTGGGCGGGGCGGGTAACCGCCGGTTGCGGGTCTTTTTGCCATCCCTACCTGTGAGTGATTTAGGGTCATTTTCTTTCGAAGTAAGGCGGAACGGTCTCTCAAAGTATGTGGGATAAATACTTGTTTAAGGATTTCCAAGGTTATATTGACTCTACAAAGAGGAAAACAGGGGGAAATGCCCATGACAATATTCGAATGGTAAGGGTTAGCCCTGTGGATGAGGTTCCCGCCATGCGGTTTCTGTGGATTCTTTGGTGTCCAAAGCCTTACTACTAGTATCGAAGCAAGATGCATTTCGAACATTTGACCTCAAAGACAGAATCAAGCAACTTTACCTTTGCACCAATGTTTAGGACCGTATTTTAGCACAATCTGCTTGAAATTGTGTCTACGGTGGTTTGTGTCCTAATCGCAAGTATATTAAAAAGAATGCTTTAACAGGCTTTGGACCGTGTTTACCTTAGCAATTGCCCTAGTCAAATTTATCGTTGCCGAACTCTACTTCTTTGTAATATGGGTTTTTTCCAGTTTCGTATCGGGAACATTAGATGGTTTCTAGTGCAGTTATTCTGCTCTTGCTTCAGCTGAAAAAGAAAGTAGAGATCTCTCCACTCGTACTCAGTTGTGAGCCTGAGCATCAACAATAAAAGTTAAAAAACATTAGATACAACACATCTTCAAGTACTGTACAGATCTAAAGTCTTTCTTAAAGGTAAAATATAGATCTCGAGTCTTTTAAAGGTATTCAAACCATATTCACTTGTGTGCACTGTAAGGTAAGGTTGTATCTATTTTAAGCAAAAAGATTTAAGTTGGGAATGAATGGTATTGGTGTTGTTTATAAGGTATGCAAAGAATCACTGTAGCGGTAATGTCATGAGATTGGAATGCTTACTGCATTATGTCCATGTCCTGGGAACCGAATCACTCCCTCTCCAATAAGACTGCTTCACTAGATTCAACTAGTCCTTAGTCCAACCATGGGGTCTGCACATGTTCTCTCTCTTGGAAATTGCCTATTGCATTATAAGCAAGAAATAAAGGGTTAATTTTAAAGGTGATATGTATGTTGGTATTCTTTGCAGATTTGGTTTCTTTATTCCATATGTTGCCAAAGGAAAGGATCATGATGGCTGTTATTAATTATTCTAATGGTACATAGTTTGGATTATTTCAGCAATAGAGATTGTATCATAATTGCAACTTCCAAGTTTGAAGGCGAACACCTACAACACTTGTTTGTTGGCTTGCCAAAAGACCTAGAAAGCAGTCTAAAGATGGAAATTTTTTAACATTTCAAATTAAAATGGGCTGATTATCAAAGAAAAGTAAATATCTTTAGACAATGCATTCCCAAATTGGTGTTCATTTGATGGAGTAAGCTGCTGTGTCTGACGCTCATCTGCTCATATCAACATTGCCGTTCTCAAACAAAGTTGCCATGTTGAAACTGATTGGTTTATCAATTCAGGTGCCATGTTTGCAGCCAGATCCTCCCTACGTTTTCAGTTAAGTAGCAAGTTCCCAAAACTTTCTTTCATATATGCGGATATTGATGCTGTCCAGATACAACTCAGCATATCCGATACGCTCCTACATTTCATTTTTATCGAGATGGGGAAAGGGTTGATGAGATGTTTGGCGCTGGAGAAGAGCTGCTGCACGATCGTTTATGGTTGCACTCCTGAAGAGTTTGTGCTTTAATCTATGTGCAGTGCCGTGTCCAGTTAATTTGTTGCATGTGTTATACTGCATCATGTCATTTAGTTTGAAGTTTGAAATTTGAAATCTACATTCTGTACCACGTCCAGGTAATTTGTTACATGTATTATACCGCAGTTTATAATGGCATTTCTCATTCTCAAATTCCTTCTTTCCTGCCATTGACTTTCATTAAGGATATGTGGAAGAAAATAACTCGTTTCCTTCAGACAAGCTAAATCAACTTCAGAAACTTATAAAAGTGATAAACTTGTACAAATTCGACTTCATTGATTCAATGGAAATGAAAGTAACATAACTCACTAAAGTCCACAGCAATCACATAGGTGAATTGCTGGAAACTTTACATGCAAACAACAAAAAGAAGTTGACTCAATGCTTGAGGCTCTCAAAATTCCTTTAATAATTAAAGCTTTCCATCTTGTGATCCCTATGATAATCCGTCCGGCAAAGAGCACGATGCTTCATGTATGCAATGAAGCTTGTTTATTCTTCTGCAGCCTTTATGTTGGCCACAGGAAGTTGAATTCTAAAGAATGGTCGCGTCGACTTGCTAGACTCAGGCTTTGGGCTTGAGAATCTTGAGAGTCTCCCAGGTGAAATCTGGATCTTCACGGCCAAAATGACCATAAGCCAGCTGTTTTCTGGTACCTGAAACTACGTCCTCTCTTCAGGTCAAGACTGATAGCCCCATCATGCCAGGCCTGGACTCAAATTGCTCCTTAATCAGAGCCAGCATATACTTGTCGGGAATCTTCCCGGTCTTGTATGTATCGACAAAAACTGGAAGTGGCTCTGCCACACCAATTGCATAAGAAACCTGCACGATATAGCGGCGTGAAAGTCCTGAAGCTATTAAAGTAGTGTAACGGGGCCGGTAGATGCGGTGTTATGTCACCGCCAACATCCCCTTGCTTAAGCTATCAAAGTAGTGTCAAACGAGTACTGTTTAGGGTACTTCTCGAGTTGTGAGGCAATTACTTACTGAAAGTGTATTTATATGCCTGCATAAAACGAAGGGCCTAGCTTCGTATTTCCTATATACAATGGCTGCAATTTTTAATCTCAAGTGTAGCAAACTAATTGTTTTGATCAGTGAAAGTTCCAAAGTATTTGTCGAGAACGCTGAAGTTCGATCGTTATACGTTACCACAGCAACAAATTTTTATTTAGTTAAGTGGATGAGGAGTAAAATCTCTTAGATGAGCCTTACCCTATATTGCATTCTATACTTCCTCGCTCAAAATAGTGTAAAAGGGAGGGGAGGGTGATTTGAGGCGTATGATTCTTAGGTTTCATAAGTTGGAAACTGTTATGAACTTTTTACTCACTTAGGGCCTGTAAGATGGGCATTTAACAATGACCATGTACATTCTTGTTTTTGGTAATACTAATGGCTCATGTTCCCAGCTTTATAATGTTTCCGCCAGTGTTTGAAGCTTGAGTTGCTTTTACTTTATCACTATTTCTAATTTTGGTGAATAAACCAGAATCATCTTTCAGCATGCCGAAGAATAAGAACAACCCTAATCAGTTTAAAGCTGAGTTTTTGTTTGAGGGTTAGAGTTTGTCTCAATACATGTTGCTGCACTTCGGAGTTTTATCGAGCTTGTTTCTATGTGGAGGATGTATGGAATTTACAGCTTAAAAGATTGCTCCCGCATGGCTTTACTGGTGCATTTAGGGCAATGTGATCTGGCAGGCCTTCTTCTTCAGGCTGAGGAATCACTTCCGGGACCCAAAGTTACTCCTCTTCGGCCTTTCCGGACAGTACTCGTTGATTACAAGTGGATGGTCACTCGTATATGGGTCTTCGACCAAAGCCTTAGTCTTATGTATAAGGATGCATACTCCCCCCTTTGGCAATATTGGTAACCAGGATAAATACTAGGCCTTCACGAAACTGACTTTAATGCACATTTGCCAAAAGTCTGATAAGCGCATTCTCCTTTACTTTTTCTTGCTCATTCCAAAGTGGTATTGAGTTTTGGACTTGTAACGCTGGGTGTATTTTGCCAGGCAACCTAGACTTTGGAAGGCAGTACTGTGGCCTTATCCTGGGATATATGAGGTGCAAACATTTACAACTTGCTTGTTATGATAAATCAGAGTCTTATTGGCTTGTCGAATGAAAATGGGGTAGCTTACTAAATGATACCTTTGGCGACCAAGTGAGCTAAGGAAGACATATTGTTGGTGATCTATAGGTAGGGCTGTAAATGAAC
The DNA here is from genome assembly GCA_033070095.1 of Escallonia herrerae. Lineage (NCBI taxonomy): Eukaryota > Viridiplantae > Streptophyta > Magnoliopsida > Escalloniales > Escalloniaceae > Escallonia > Escallonia herrerae. The sequence continues at coordinate 190,565 of JAVXUP010001351.1, read as the reverse complement.
CGAGCCGTTCACGAACGGCTCGTGGTTCGTTCTCCATAAAACTCGTTCATGTTCGTTCGTCTAATATACGAACAGAACATGAACAAGTTTTTAGAACTCGTTTAATAAACGAGCCGAACATGAACACGCCAAAATGTTCACAAACATGTTCGCGAACAGCTCGTCTAAATAATTAATTAATAATAATATGTTATAATAATTAATATTTACTTAAACCATATAAATAAAAATTTAAACTTGGAGGGCTTAAAGTTAATTAGCCCAAAACTCTAAGCCCACTTGTTAACATAGCCCATTGTATGAAGCCCAATATCTCAAAAGCCCTAAGTATATAAACTACAACTAAAATTAAAACCTAAACCTACACACTCAAAGTCACAAACTCTCTCAAGCAGCAGCCGCCCCACTCCCTTTCTCCCTTGTCTGAAAAAGACACCCACACTCCCTCGTCTCAAACTCACACCTTATCACAGATCGGCAGCCGCCGGCAGCCGCACTTGCTCTCCCCGGCAGCTTCCTCGTCTCAAACACGTACACCCCTCATAGATCGGCAAGCCTCTCTCCCTCACAGATCGGCGCCCAGATCGTCGCCTCTTTTCCTCTCTCTCTCTCTCTCTCTCTTTTTAATCCCGATGCCGGAATTTGCTTCCACGCGAGTCACCGGAATCTGCTTCCACGGGAGTTGCCTGAATCTGCTTCGACAGGAGTAGAAGGCGGAAAAAGTGGTGATGTCGCAAAAAAATCAAGACCTCTTTTTCATTTTTTTTATTCTGCATGTATCTTCAGTATTGTGATTTTGAATTTTTGATTCATTATAGCTTGATTGTTTGAAGAATTTGAGATTTTGAGCAAATTTATGGATTTGGTTGTTAGGGAGAACACGAATACGAGTCGAGTTTGCGAACTCGTGTTCGGCTCGTATCGTTAAACGAGTTAAACGAGTCGAGCCCGAGTTTGATAGTCGCGAACTCGAGCCGAGTTCGAACATTGTATTTTTGGCTCTAAACGAACTCGAGTCGAGTTCGAACATACCAAAACTTAAACGAACTGAGTTCGAACACACCCATGTTCGGCTCGAACTCGGTTCGTATACAGCCCTATCTATAGGGTTCCATATTTACAAAGGTTTCATTGCAGCTCTCCAGTTGAGCCACCCTAACTTAAATAAGGTTAAGGGTGAGCCTTGAGGCAACCGTATGGTTCCTCCATTGTGGTCGGATGTCCCAGGTTCAAAATGAGAAGCATCATTTTGGTAAGAAGCCAGGGAGCCTTCTGTGGATTGGGCTGCCCTTTTATCTACCTCAGGTCCTCAACTTAGAAACAGATGTTAGGAGTATATTGGCCCATACTTGACTCACCAGCCAAAACTTGATTAGCCGGGCTGGATCCGTGAAAATTTCCAGATATCCCCATAAAAATCAGAAAATTTTATTGAAAAAACCAGACGGTTTTCGACTAACCGGCTAGTTTTACTGTTTGATTAACATATATGATGGTTCATCTTTCTGACCAACCGTTCGGTTTTCCTAAGAAAATCTAATTTCCTTTTGACCAACCGGTTGGTTTTGCTTGAAAAATCAATTTTGTCTCTGATGACCAACTGTCCGGTTTTGCCTTAAAATTGTATTTTGTCTCTGACCAACCAGTTGGTTTTCCTCGAATTTTTTTTTGCCACGGCCGGTAAGTCAGTTTTGTGAAAATTTTGCAGGATTGATTATCATAATAATAAATAAAATAACATATACTATCCTAGAAAATTCATGATTTATTCAAACAATTTTTTCCTATGAAAGCTCTAGGGTGACACCCGGATTTGAATTGGGGAAAAAGGATTTGCAGTCCCCTGCCTTACCACTCGATATTTGCCTATTTTTTAGGCAAAACCTTGTACCTGTTAGTCATCCAATTCAAACTCAATTTTTGTTCAACCAATTCAAGCCCATCCTCCTTTCTTTCGGCGCATATGTGTGAGCATATAAATAGAATACACATTTAACATAGGAATTAAACTAGCAATTTCTAACTAAAAACATGGGAAAATAGTTTTTTAGTTACATCTCATCGAATGTTTGATATGTAGTCCCTAAAGGACTCTAACATCTAGGCTCTGATTTTCAGGCCTATTCTAGACCTAAGACCTAAGCAACATTCATCTTAGGGGGCCTTCCTTCGGGGCCTCCTAGGGCTAGGCTTCCTCTCCCCGTTGGACTTCAAAGCCTCTCGGCTTCTTCCTCAGGTTCCTCACTTGCTTCCTCAGCCTCTTTAGGGGTGGTTTCAGTCTATGTTGCCTCATCATCACTCCCTTCATCATATTTCTCTTCCTTACCTTCAGGTTAGGGAGAAGACTTCACTTTCACCGTCTTATTAGATTGATGTTTCTTGTACGTGTATCGGAAGACCGCAACGATCCTGGATGATTTTGCATCTTCGCTTCAATAGAGGGGCTCGAGCCTTCCTTTAGCTACAAGTGGCCACCTCTTTCCCCTTGGATGGTGTCGGTTCCGGTTTGACAACCTTTTAAGTCCAAGTCCGGATCATCGCTATACTCTTCACATTTTACCCTTTAGGACAACGAGAGTCACGCTAGGGGTAGTAGCAATAATAGTAGCAGGGGTTGAGGGCTCAGCAGAGCTTGGCCGGCCACTAGATCCACCTCCCAAAGGTGGCACTGATGGAGTGGGAGTAGGCACCTCCGTACCTTCCTCTAAGGATCCATACACTGACAGCAAGTCCCGGTAGCTAGACACCATGCCCTTAAACTTATGGATCATCCTGTAAGCATCCCTAACACTGAACATTGGACATAAATCAGGAAAAAAAAATACAGAGTTAAAGTCTAACATGAATAGATAATAAATAAATCAAAATTCTATATCTGACATGAAAGAATTAGCCCGCAATCCCAGATTAAGCTCCTGTAAGTTAATAACATCTTAGAAAGCCACAAAAGTATGTTGAAGCATCTCGCATATGGAGACAAAAGATGATTAAAATCTAACTACTTTTGGACTAATATGTAACAAAATACTATTATCTGCCACATATATATTGACTACTGCACCATACAAAATAAGTTATGGGAAAATTACGCAGAGTACCCCTGTGGCTTGGGGTTGTTGCAGAAAGCCACTTGAAATTACAAAAGTTGCAAAAGGCTCCTGTGGTGCTTATTTTGTTGCAACTGTTAGAAAAATCGTCTAAATTAACAGCACATGCTATTCACTCTCTTAAAAAAATGCATTTAGTTAAAAGAAATACATTAGAAAGAATAATGTACTTTCCATTTTTATCTCTCTCAAACGAGCCCCAATTTCTTCTCCAATCCCACCAAAACTTAAGCCTAACCGCTACCTTCGCTAACAAAAAACCCAGGTGCCACCCTTACCACCATTGCCGCTGTCTCCCACCACCCACCTCATGCACCTCCACTGCTGCCAGCCCCTTTTTCGGAGCTACCATTGTAAGCCCCTTCATTGCAATGACACACTTGCCCCGCCAGCCATCAACCGCAACTTGTGCTGTTATCATGTGCTTACACTGTCACCAGCCCTGTTACCTTGCACCTTCGGTGTAAGCCCCTTCATAGACAAAACACACTTATGCCGCCAGCCCCACCAACCTCCGTTTGTGCCTAAACTGTGCGCTGCTAGCCTCATCAATTCCAACTTGCACCACCATTAGCCCCATCATCGAGCCCAGCCACTTGCGTGGCCGCCACCAGCCCCAACCACCCACCACGAGCCCTATCCACTAACACCAACCCCATTCAAACACAAAAAACCCTAGACCTAAAATTAGGGGGAATGGGTTTATTAGGATTTCAAAGTAACAAATTGATCACCAGAGAAATGAAAATGAAAATCTTTTGAATCTTCTAATACGATTGAAAGGGGCCAGCTGAGGTTGGGTTTATCACTAATTTGTGATGCAAATGGAAGTTACAAGTTAAAAAGAAGAATTGGAATCCTATTTCGATGCATTCTTATGCATTTAGAGGGGCAATTTATACATTTTTATCATTTTATTACGGTAATCTTCTGATGCAAAACCTTTGCAATTCCATGTCTCTATGCAACTTTTTTAATCCTAGGTGATTTTTTTCAACAACCACAAACCGCAAGGGTATTTTGTGCAATTTTCTCATAAATTATCAATTTCAGACATTATTGATTAACTTAATGTGATTGATGATTGATTTATTCTTTTAGTATTAAAAAATATCGCAGAATGTCTTGTATACTCTAAGAGAATATTTAGAAGTTATTAGAATATAGACTTTATTGTATACTACGTTATCTCGCAAGGTTTTTTAAGGCTCAATAAAAATGATGATATAGTTATTCAAGCCTACAGAGATCGTCATATATCGATCCCTATGATAAAATATAGTATGATATGCAATGATAATATTTGGAGATAAGAAGGTTTTAGTAGTGAAAATCTGTTACTAAAAGTTTAATTTATTGCCTAACAAAGAATATTTTTTTTTGAAATTGCAATGTATTATATGTTGAAGTTAGAATTTATTTCGTGAAAATAATTTTTTTGCACAATTCTTGAATCACCTTATAAAGTATAAGGACTATGGCTGCTAAGCTAATAATACGGAAATATAAAAAAGGCAAAAATTCGAGGACCAAGATCGGATTTGCCTACCCGCATGGTCCGATTGCCGCACCAACTCCAAGTGGGCTTTACCGGGTTATTTCTACTAAGATTAGAGCTCCCCTAATATTTCTAACGATTATAATTTGAAAAAATTTTGACTGTAATTTTAATGGTCTAAAGATAGTTATAACTTCCTTATAATCTATATATTATATAATAAGCGAAGCAAGAAAGACATCGATAACTTCTTTGGGTGACACATTATCGCTTCTTTATATGACACATCATCAGATCCTTATTTTAAGATTAATTAACTTCTATATTAGTAAGTCCTATTTAATTTGAAAACTAATTCTACTCATTCTAAAATTCTACCTAATCAATATACTAATATATTAAGACTTCTTTTTGACAATTATGTCCTTAAAATTTTAAAACTAATTCTAATCATTTTAAAACTCTATCTTATCATCATACTAACTCATTAGGACTTAATATTGATTATGGTATCTTCAAAACTATTCTCTAATATAAATATAAAAACTCATATATATAAAAAACAAAAATTATACTTTTGATTTAGTAAAAAAATTAATTTAAAAATTAATTCTAATAATTTTAAAACTCTACCTAATCAATATACTAATTTATTAAGACTTTATTTTGATATTTATGTCCTTAAAAGTAAAGAAAATTGCATAAAATACTCCTATGGTTTGGGGTAGTTGCAAAAAATCCTTGCTGTTACGAAAATTGCAAAAAGACACCACAGCTTGCAAAAGTATTGCAATCGTAAAAAAAACCATTCAAAATCACGGCATGTGATGTTCACGCTCCTAAGAGTGTGTTTGGTAGAGATTAACTTAACGAAATGACAAAAATGCCCTTTATTTCTTCTTCCTTCCCCAAATCCTAAACCCTAACCACCACCCATTTCTGCCACCACCACCGCCTCAGCACAATCGCTGCCGCCGCAACCACCTGCTATGCCTAATCACTGCCGCTTCAGCCGCTTCAAGCTAAAACCCTACCCGCTACCCTCATTAGGCCCCATCCACCAACACCACCACCATCCCCTCTTTCTGCCATCGCCCGTTTCTGACACCACCGTCTAATTAATCCTTTGCCACTGCTGCTAGATCTATTTCCCCCACCGTGAACCCACCGCGAACTTGATCTGCATCGCTAGCCCCTACCAATTACCATGGATCCTTTGCCGCCGCTGCTAGCTCACTCGTGACTTGGCCATTTGCCCACCACCATCAAGGCCTTTCATCGCCACAAGCCCAAGCCCTAAATAGGGCCAGCGCAAGCAAACATGTGAGGCAACATGAAGGGGACGGGATGGAAGGGGAAATAGGAGAGGGGAGAGGGAGAGGGAGAGGAAGAGAAGAGGGAGGGAACACCGGTCACCTGTGAGGGTCGAGCTGTAGGCAGCACACCGGTTGCCGGTGAGGGTCGAGGGAAGATCCTGCGGCATTCATACAAAAAAAAAAAACACTTAAAGACCTACAATTACAGTATATATAGAGGGTAATTTAGACATTTTCTTCATTCTATTACGGAAATCGTCTGTTGCAATACTTTTGCAAGCTGCGGTGTCTTTTTGTAATTTTCGTAACAGTAGGGGTTTTTTTTGCAACTACCCCAAACCATAGGGGTATTTTATGCAATTTTTCCTTAAAAGTATTATATTTTCAAAACTACTCTCTAATATGAATATAAAAACTCACTCACACACACACACACACAATGAAAATAGTACTCTTTTGATTTAGAAAACAAAAAAAAATTGATGTTACAATTAAGACTTAACAACTTACGAGACTTAGAAAAAAATAATATAACAATTGATTTGAATTTTGATAGGTACCTTATTTTTAAATTTGATTAATTTTGTAAGAATAATGAGGGTTATATGATTTAAAATTAATTCTAAACATTTTAGAACTCAACCTAATCAATATACTTACTTATTATGACTTAAACTTGACTATTCTTAAAACCACTCCTTAATGTGAATATAAAAATTCATATATCAAAAAACGAAATAACATATTAGATTTATAAGGAAAAAAAATAACATTCTAATTGAGTTAAATGTACTGTCATTATTCATATATATTGATATATACATAATATATATATATATATATATATATATATATATATATATATATATATATATACGTACTATAAGTCAATATTTTTAAATAAGACCTCACGACCATCAAACTGATTATATTCCATATATAAGGATTTAGAAAACAAATCAAACTCTTTATTACAATTTATTGTTAAAGAATTTGTGGTATAATTATCGCGATATTTATAAATCTTATAAATTTAGAAAAAATATTGTACAACGTTTAAACTCTATGCTACAGACATATATTTACGTATTAGGCTTCGATTTTGATTATTAAAACCTTGATTAGTTTGTCATGCAATTCTTGCGTAATATTTGCCTACGCATATATGTTTGCTTTAGTTCATTTGAACTGTAAGAATAATGATTATATTATATTACAGTACCGCTTGACGATGTAAAAGAAGTTTAAATAACGTAAAAATCTAGAGACATAAAAGAAAAGCTTAAAGAACGTAAAAATTCAGCGACGGCACCGTAACACAATGTATTCGTTGTTATTTAAACTTACAGTTGATAGGAACTAAAGCATATATATATATATATATATATATATATATATATATATATATATATATATATATATATATATATATATACATACATATGCAAATATTCTGCAATAATTGTATGACCATCTAATCAAGACTGCAATTTTAAATGTGTATAAGAGACGGAAAAAAATATTCTACTGGATATCATGTTCGTATCTTAATGTTGGTGATTTCTTGAAACATTGACTCATGAAAAATATAAGCATGGACTATGGCATTTATGATTCCTAAGATAAATAAATCTTAACCTAACTTTTCGAGCTCAGGAATTTGGTTTTGAAAGGTTACAGGCTGGACCACTAAAAAAACTTTAATAATAATATAGTCTTGATAAATTACTTGAATTGTTACAAATAAAGTACTAAAAATTTCTTACCAACAATTATAGTTTTAGTAAAAGCAGATTTCTTTTTTTATAAGATGTTAATCTTTTTTTTGTTTCTTAAAATGTGGTATGCATTGATACACTTTTTGTAACTTTTTAAAATATTTTATTAGCTTACTAGAGCTTGACTGAGGATACTGAGCTATAATATCTAATAAGTGAGGTGAGAAATGCAATGATAGCTCATGATAGCTCATTGCATTGCGTTTTTATTATAAAAAGAGTAATAAAACCAATGTTAAACATATTAATGTTGCTAAAGATCTTCAAACATTATTTTGAACAGGATCCTTAATTTTGTGATTAACTAAATCAGCGAATATAGTAAATATTTAAATAATAGTCCTTATGCAATGTACTAACCTATTATGACTTTATTTGAATATTATATATTTAATTCATATTTAAGAAAAAATAGGTACTATTTGAAATTCTGTAAATTCAAATATGAATCTAATTTGATAAATATGTTGGTTAAAAATTTTGATCAGTAATTTCCTTACTCTAAGGTTTTGCGAGATCCTATTTACCCGCAATGGTTAAATGTAGAAATACCATAATATGCAGATTCTATATAAGATATATTGAAAAAATATTGTAAATTTACAACCTTAATTATGTGAGCATTTCTTAAATCCAACTAATTTTATGTTGAAAAGTTTTGAATGAATTATTTTTTATGGTACTTTTATTGTGAGTAATTAAACTCTTAAGCATTCTAAATTTTGCATTAGCAATATACCATTTATGATTTTATGTTAATTTTATAATTCTGAATATTGCATATAAAATCTAGAAAGATATTAATTATGTTGTGATGAATGTAGACTAAAACTTAGATTGAAAACTTTATTATATCTGAAGATAAATCTTACTTGGTAAGCATGGTTATTGTATACTTTATGAAATCTTGGTTAAATTTTCTTCAACAATTTCATTACTACGATGTTTTGAATTATCCTATACAGTCATCTTCGTTAAACTTTTTAAACTTTATGTAATTACCTCATACAATGATTACTATTTTCTCTGTATACTTTGTTGTTGGATTACATTTGCTTTTAAAAATGGCACATCATCCTTACTTAATTAGTCGTGTTGATTGACTTTTGTAAATCACATGCTAAACAAATATATGGACGAAATTTTCTCTATCAAAATTAAACTAATATGTAATTAAACGTTATGAGCAACCCATTCAAAGGTACAAATTATTTTTAAAAGACACCTCGAGAATAATAAACTGTGTTGTGCAATAGAAAATTAATCTCAATATGTTCTCTGTTATCAGTTTGCTTTTTTTTTTTTGTGTGTTAAATAAACTTTTAATTTTTATTCATCTACGTAGTTACTAACAATCAGAATTAGGAAGTATGCACAAGAACATTGCTTATTGATATTTCACTAGAAGGGTTAATTTATTTTATCACAAGAAAGTTCAAGCCAAAATTAAAGTAACTAGCTTTGATGAAATAATCATAAAATTATACAATATATTTTACTATACATTTCAAAACAACTAAAATAAATTACTGTTAATAAACGGTCCAGTGCTTGGCACGTGATTCTGGGCTAATGGCAATTAATGATCCTTAAATATAGTTCGTAGCAATACTGCTAAAGCTTTTAGTGGCAATCTAACTTATATATAATATTAGGTCCTTTGGCAAGGATATGGTCGGGTGAAGTTTTTACCTTGCGAACGTTTATTATGTTATCTCGTGCTTACCGATAAGAAATTACTTTTTGCTTGCTTTCAAGTTATGAACTCCTCGAACTATTGGAAAATGATGCTTTGTATCATGAAGTCGGGGATATATTGACACATGTGAGGCTGATTGTACCAAAAGACTCTAAGCTCATTTTTTTTTTATCGAAATTATATCAAGCGATAAAGGCTCTTTAAAGTTAGTAGTTTGCTATCTTTTAGTTTAGATGTGCTTTTGCTCCTCGTTGTACCGGGAGGAGAAAAGGATGGACACCCTACTGGGTACAAGTACAGCGAAATCCTTCTTAATTAGTGTTTTGATTTGAGTATGTAAGGGTGCACTAATCCTTTATACAGATACCCGTCAATAAGAGTTAATTAGTTTTAAAGTCATTCATTTATTTGCGTTATTTATTTGATGCTCTCGGTAATACATGGAGGCTTGACCACGTGCCACTTTTTGTCCAAAGATATGCCGTTGAGAATGCGGGATCCTCTATTTGTTTTCTTTTTCAGTGCTCTATATTATGTATTACATTAGTGATATGATTGGTAGAGACATTGGCCAAAGTGAAAGAAAAGAGGTATAGCCAACTACCTTTCGCTAAAATCTACAGGCCGTTCTACTAAATACTCTCTCTATTCTTAATTAATTGATTGTGTTTAACTTATACACTTATTTAGAATATGAGTAGTATTTTATGAGTTTTTCATTCTACCCTGTAAGAGAGAGGAAAGAAAGCGAACCGAGAGAGAGAAAATGAATTATAGAATGATTAAATGTGAAGAGAGAAATAGAATAAAAATAATATTCGGACTAAAAGGATCTTTCCTAATTTGAAAATTTCTGGAAGCAGAACCGAAAGAAAATATGATCAAGAAGTACTGATACAGATGTGGGATTTGAACCCACGCCCTTTCAGACAAGAACCAAAATCTGGGGCCGTCGACCACTCGGCCAGACTGTCTTGCATGCTTAGCACCAATCCTCAACGTTAAAAACCTAGACTTTTGAACCGGAATGCATGCTAATTGGCTTGTGGTCTGGGGAGCGCACTACTGCAGGCTAATTTTAAAAAGGCCAACATGGAAAGGAAACCTCCACTGCGAAAACCATGAACTTGGTGATCGAACAAATATACCATTCCACTTTCGGGTGCCACTTGCTTTGATAAATTTGGACAGCCAAACTAGTTGGGCACGGAAATTTAATTTGCTGCACCAGCAAATGTGTTCGTTAATGGTGTCTTACAGATTAAAGCTATTATAATTCATGTTAAAGTGCCTAGGCAGAAAAATGGAACTTGCAGTATAAGTGTAATGACTAGAAGGTTAGGAAGTTGAGTAACCTCGTGTTTTGGCGAGACATACTAGATTATATATATTGAGCGAGATATATGAGTTGAACGGGAGAGGCACCGACATTGTTATTCTTGAACACCCTCTAGAAAGATGTATCAAGCTTATTTCATGAAGCGCAATCGACTCGTTCTGTCAAACAAATATAAAATAGAAAAGTACTGTAAAATATCAATCAATATGCCATGCTCCGCTGATCGACTCATATTAATGCCACAACAAAAAAATTGATAACAGGGATTGGACTTTGTTGCAAAAAATAAAACCTCAACTATGTTATTATTATGCCAAATATGACATTTTAGAGAGTGTGGTGGGAATAAGCATTGAAATTTATGGATACAAAGAGTTATGGCTTTTGAAAAAAAAAAAATGATATTCAAAGCTGGATTTTCAAAGAAAACACATCATTGTAGAGTATCGTGGCATTTCAATTTGTAGTAATATTGCATCAGACACTTCAGTTTAGAATATAAATCATTCACAAATGTACTTGTCTGTTATACAGTAATGAATGAGGTAATAAGCAGGTACAGAATGTATAGACATTCTCTTGATTATCAGTTAAACCCTAAATAACGTGCGGGTGGGGTTAGTCAAAATACTTTTACTCTCAGTGGCCGTTTTTGCTTCCTTCTTCCCCTCATTAAGACCCTATAGTTAATTGCGCAACGTTGAACCTGAGCTTAATGGAAGGATATAATTGTCGGTCAAATGTTCCCAGCAAGAGGTTTACTGCATGTCCTGTATATATATATGCTGCTTGTGTAACTCAGCTTGGCATATCGAAGTGTGCAAAAAGGAAGATCAAATGGCAATCTACGCATCAAAGCAACTGCTACTATGCATCTTGTTGTTTTCTTCTAGCCTCTTCTCGCTTTCCTATGGAAGATCCAGCCCCAGTTTTCGGGTTCGAGCAGCTAATCTCGGAGGTTGGCTGGTTACCGAAGGATGGACTAAACCTTCTCTCTTCGATGGCATCCACAACAAAGATTTACTGGTTAGTACGTACACACCTCCTACCGCACAAAAAAAAAAAAAACACGCGAGTGCGCACACATTCATGTCCGAGATTGAGATTTTGGGTTAACGGTTAAGTAGCTTAAGTATTCAGATCCTAACCTTGTGCACTACTCTCTGACCGCTTTAATATTTACCTGCCATGCTTAAAATGTGTATTGTAACAGAGAACGCCCGTTAATCTCACACGATGCTATGCTTGTCTACACTAACGTTTTAGCCACAAGATGTGGAGTTGATACATGTACGAGTGTGCGAAGTGGACGTAATGTCAAATGTGCAAAAGTAAATATGAAATATAAGAGCTAACATAGAACCATGCATATACAAATATTTGCTTCTCCTCGTTCATTATTTTCCTTCTAGGATATGTGTTTCTATGGGTTGTAGTGTTCATCCTGCTCTCACAATGATTAATCCGACAGGATGGAACTGAGGTTCACTTTAAATCAGTCACAACTAGAAAATATCTGAGTGCCGAGTCGGGAGGAGGAACCATCATAGTTGCAAACCGAACAGTTGCTTCAGATTGGGAAACATTCAGGGTAACGGAACTACCGTTTTCATACAAGGTTTCCTTTTGGTGCATGAATTTAGCATTTAATTAACACATTTTCTTTGTGTAGCTATGGAGGAGCAATGCGACCACCTTTCAGTTTAGGGTTCATGACAACCAGTTCATCGGACTCGATACTGCTGGAAATGGGATCGATATCGTAGCGGTTTCAACCACACCTGGATCCCATAAGTTTCAAATTGTAAGAAGATCTGGCGATCCAAGCCGTGTTCGTATAAAGGCCCCAAATGGGTTCTACCTGCAGGTTACTACTCTACTAGCCTTTCAGCTTCACCTCATTCTCTTTCATTTCTAGCGACAAAATACTTTGGCAATTAGTTGCGCTGCCAGCATTGGCTATCAGTTGTCAATGCTAGAGCATTTTACGGTTAGTCACGTTCAATCAATTGTCACCATTGGCTATACATGTAAAGAAGAGGGAATGGGCTAGAGTATAGGGATCGCACTCAATGTGTTAAAGGACTACCAAAAGAATATCCATATATACTTGTGCTAACAAGTCTCACTTTCAGCAAAATTAAGGATTGGTTTAAACTTCTACTCCAGCAGGTCAACCTGTTTCATTTTCTTGCTTTTTGGTTGATTACGACAAGTAACATGTTCTAAATTGAGCAGTACACTATTTCACTTCCTTGTGTCCAATCTTGACATCTAAGGTCCACAATATATAGCAGCAATAATATCTGACCGGAGGAACATTTTTTTTTTCCATTGATCGATACTGACATTACACTTAAACTAGGCAAAATCAGAGGAGCTTGTGACAGCTGATTACAAGGGCGATGGCGGCTGGGGAGACGATGATCCATCCGTTTTTACGATAACCACTAACGTAAAGCTGCTTGGCGAGTTTCAAATCACTAATGGTTACGGTCCAGAGGCACCACGGGTCATGAGGGTAAGATCACTCGCAAATTTGTTGCTACAGTTTATCAGGGTTTCCCTTTTGGGGAGATAGACATGTACCGCATCCCTTGTTTTAGTATACATATACACCTAAGTTGGCTTTGACATCGTCAACACTTTTTTAGGACTTACTATCCTCTTTGTACCGTCTCTCTCTCTCTCTCTCTCTTAATTTTTTTATTTGGATTTTGTACCGTCTTATACTCAGGGATTTTCAGGTTTTTATAATGTCATTGTTACGGTCATTCTTTTCTATTCGTTTTCCTTAGTTTTTCGAATCTGTAGTGCAGTAAGTGATTTCTCTAAACAAACAATTGAGCTTTGAATAGTTCATACGTTTTTGAAGATCGCACTATCCATAAGAAGATTAAACTGTTTGCAACACATCTGAAAGACTTGTGCTGTTGATAAATAGCTCAGGCTCTTGCCTTGTCGCGAACAATAAGAAAAAAAATTGAAAGGAAAAAAAGTGAACTGTACTGAATAGGCCTGCAAATGTGCAGAGGCTGCCGCCGCTGCATTCGTTAGGGAGAGTTGATGCATACATGAGTCAAAATTTGGTTAGTTTTGTGCAGAGGCTGCCGCCGCTGCATTCTTTAGGGAGAGTTGATGCATACATGAGTCATAATTTGGTCGGTTTTGACAAATGTGGGAAACACCATCATCTCAGGAACACTGGATGACATTCATTTTGGAAAAAGACTTCAAGTTCCTAGCCAGCAACGGGTTAAACGCTGTGAGAATTCCTGTCGGCTGGTGGATAGCCAGCGATCCAAGACCCCCAAAGCCTTACGTTGGGGGATCCTTGAAAGCCTTGGACAGGGTCTTCTCGTGGGCGGAGTAAGCATCTTTCTTTTACCATCTTCAACTTATGATAGCATGCTGTTTCCGCAGGAAATATTTACAATTAAATCTCTTCTTTTACTGCTTTACATACCTCATTTACACTAGTAAGGGAATTATTTTCTATGACCTCTCCACATTTTTCACCTGTTGACGAGAAGTCCTGAGTCTATCTAGCACACAATCTAATGAGTTTTTCTTGCAGGAAATACGATATTAAGGTTATAATCGATCTACATGCTGCTCCGGGTTCACAAAATGGTTTCGAGCACAGCTCCTCCAGAGATGGTTCTCAAGAATGGGGAAAGACTGATGAGAGCATAAAAGAGACGGTAGCCGTAATAGACTTCTTAACTGCTAGGTAAAAATAAATGCTGCCGAGTGCCTATATGTTCTTGCCATAACCAAATTATGTTCCTGAAAAAGGGTCTTGCGCAACTTGATCTATTCAGCGCGAAGGACGTGCTCCTCTGATTCTTGCTGTAATGTGTTCTTATAGGTACGCAAAGCACCCAAGCCTTTATGCAGTTGAGCTACTAAACGAGCCTCTGTCGCCGGGTACACCTGTAGACACCTTGATCAAGTACTATCGCGATGGCTATAATGCTGTCCGCAAGCATTCCTGGAAGGCATATGTTGTAATGTCCAACAGAATAGGAGCTGTGAACGCAAGAGAACTGCTCCCATTTGCAAGAGGCTTGCAGAGAACAGTTATCGATGTCCATTACTACAATCTCTTCTGGCCGGAAAAATTTGACGGCATGACTGTCCAACAAAACATCGATTTCATTAACCACGATAGATCAGCGGAACTGAACCAAATCACCACGGCAAATGGCCCGCTTATACTTGTCGGTACGTATATCCGAGCTCTGTCGTCACCCTTTGTCGAAGAACAAAAAAATCTTATGCACCAAAAAGGAAGAACTTAGGCCTAAACTAGTGAGATATGTAATCCCCATTGTATCCGATAGCAAAAATTCAGTGTGCAGAAGTACATAGTTAGGGCTGAACTTATAATGTCATTAGATCAATAATCCAATTTTGATTGATGCAATTTTTAGGGGAATGGGTAGCCGAGTGGCAAGTCCAGAATGCAACGAAAGAGGACTATCAAAGGTTTGCGGCGGCACAACTGAAAGTGTGGGAGCGTGCGACATTCGGCTGGGCTTATTGGAGTCTGAAGAATGTGCACGAGCATTGGAGCCTTGAATGGATGATCAAGAATGGTTATATCAAGCTTTAGATTATCCTTCTCGTCGTCGTCATTGTTGGAGCCTTCGGCCTAAACTAGTTGGGCCTGCTACATGAATGGTCATTTCATTGTTTAAATAGTTTAGCCATTTATTTCCTTCCAAACTTTGGTCTACCAAATAAAGGAACCCACTGTAGTTCACCCAAATTTTGGTTCAGATTTGTTCACTGATTTCTAAAGAGACGTAGTGTGGAAAATTAGAACTGCCAAGACTTTCTACATTATAGTATGTACGTTATACGTGTGCAAGTTTACCAAAATCCAGTAAAGTCATACTATTGTTCGGAATGAAAAGCAATAACTTAATGTTAAATGGGTCAACCGGGAATACTAGGTAGCGGAGGGTTGGGCCCTAGATAGAACTTTCAAAACCAGCGAACTTGAGCAAATAGTCGATGAAGTAAGTTATCTTGGTAGCCGAAGAAATTACACATCAAACATAAGCTCTTATGTGCAAGAGAGTACATCATGACCATTACTTGTGATCTGTCGAAGCTCTTCTGTCACAAACCGAAACCGAGCTAACTTTTCAAATCTCTTTTGTAACTGAATAATAGTTTGAACTTTAGCCTCCCTTTGCTAAAGAAGTTTTTGGTACCAAAAAGAGTACTGTCCAAGTTAGACGCCAAGTATGATCACGTGGGACAGATCGAGTGAGTATAGGAGAAAGAGCAAAGATCTAGGCAACCTAGACAAAGCCTGAGAAGTGATAATTGTGAGGGTGAAGGCACATAGTGAGAAGGCACACAGGCAACATAGGCACATAGGCAACAGTAAGAAGTCCAATGCTGAGTTCTCCTTGTCAATGTTAGGTTCTTTTCCTCTATATAATTCTTTAGCATTGAATTTAAGAGTGACAAAGTGAAACTATGTAAATAATGTCTAATCTTGAATATGAGCACTGAAGTCCACTATTTATAGCTAGATGAAATGCCATGTCGCCAAATGTCATATGGTGCTCCCTTGAAGTGCCACCTAGCTTGTTGATGATTCACCTTGTGTTATTGTTTAATGTATTGAGAGATCGTATATTCACTGGCCTACTTGCACAGCTTCGTTCGGTCTTTTTAGGAAGACTGACTCATGCAACACCAGCATGGCCTATAGATGCCATTGATCTAGCCATCAGTTCAAAGAACTTACTGAGTCCCAAAAGCCGTCAATGGACGCAAAGAGCCTAACAGTGGTGGGAAAGGCCTGACGCCCAATTGCCAGCCGGACTAGGCACGATGCGCTTCCGACACCTGCTCCTGTCTTGGAGTGACATGAAGGTCATGATCCGAAGGGTGTCGATGAAAAGCCCCTAGTGCTAAAGGACGTAGACTAATCACGCATATCCCTTGTGCCAGAGCACTTGAAGCGTGCTAAGATAGCGTCATGTAGAAGTCGCTTACGTGACATCCTGAGATAGTGTCCCAAATGAGTCACCTACCGCACAAGCTGAGGTAGTGTTCCGAAGAGTCACCTGCCTAGCGGGCTGAGATATTGTCCCGGAGGAGTTGTCTACCTGGCAGGAGGGAAGTCTTAATGCTAGAGCACTTGGAGCTCCTTAGCAAATATAATGTCTAGGAAAAATCGTCTATCCTACAGTGAGTCTTTGTGCCGGAACACTTGGAGCGTGTTAAGGTAGTGTTCTACAGGAGTTGCTTACTTGATGGGCCGATATAATATCTTAGAAGAGTTGCCTACCTGGCAGGAGGGGAATCCTCATACCGGAGCACTTAGAGCTCCCTAAGGTAATGATTCGGAGGACTCACTTACTCTGAGGAATGTTGCACACTCTAAAAAGTCATTTATTTATTTGCCTTATTTATTTGATGCTCCTAGTTATACATGGTGGCCTAACTACACACCATTTTTTTTGTCCAAAGTTTTTTTTTGGTAACATATCCTTGTTTTATTGATTACCAAAATATGTACACTTGGCATGCTTGCCCATCCATAGTTGCCATTTAAACAAAACTGACTACTGAATCACCACACTATCAACTCTAAGGAAAAAAAACAACAACAATGTACATCAAGATAATTTCCTATTTGTTCAGTATTCTCTCACTTATCCCCCATTTTGAACAAAACTCTTTACTTTCAGTTGTTGCTTCCATCTTCCAACTGCTTATTCTCCATCTTATCCAATTTGTGATCATGTGCCAACATCCCTGAGTTGTGGTCTTCTTATTCTAAAAAATTCTGGTGTTCTTTTCCATCCATATCCCATATATTGTGGTTGCAAACACCAATTTTTTCAGCTTTTTCCTGCTACTTTTCCCCTTAAGCTTTGTTGCTGCTTCCTGCTTCATATGATCCCAAGATGTCATTTGCAGTTCCAGAGGAATATTCTCTTCTACCTTTCTCCAAAGTTCTTTTACATATGAACATTGAACTAGAAGGTGATTTAGTGTTTTAGGGTGTGTGGAGCAAAGAACACAACTTTCCTCCTGTATTAAGTTCCATTGTTTCAGTTTTGGCCTTGTTCTCAGACCATCTCTATAGGCTAACCATGTAATTATAGCACATCTTGGAATGTTCCCTGTAAACCATATCAATTTTCCCTATGGAACAACCTCGGTCAGCTCTTGTCCCGATGCCATTCCAAGCTGATTTTATGCTAAACTAACCATTGGCATTTAAAGTCCATATCACTCTGTCTTCTCCCACTGCAGTATGTCTTGGCAGTGTTTGTAATGTGTCATTATGATCTCTTAGAGCTTGAGATCTTATTGCTGGCAATCTCCACTCATTGTCTTGCAAAATGTCACTTACTTTTGCATTTAGTTCCAATCCTGAGTCATATATGATTCTCTTGCCATACTCTTCAATTAAGCTTGCTTCCTTCACTCATTTATCTAACTATAACCAGGTTCCTTTTCCATCCGCCACCTTGTATTTGAAAAACTTTGAGAATTGCTCTCTGATCTACAAAATTTTGCACTATGTCCATGATAGATTCCCAGGAGGCTTAAAATTTTGCACCATGTCCAAAGTTATGCTATGAGAATGCGGTATCCACTGTCCACTACATTATCTAGATGCCAGTGATTTTGACCAAAATGCCTCTACGGAATTTAATGAGTTGGAGGGATTCGCAGTCGGCCGGGAGGGGGGGGGGGGGGGCAACAGTATTGTAAATTTCACCGTCTGCTACATTAGGTGGTGGACGGCGAAGTTTACTTAAAAAAAAAATACACATAAAGAAGTCTCTTATAAGCGTCGCTCCACACACACAACCGCTGAAGAAGTCTCTTATAATTGCTATACATAGGAATTTTTACCTCTTATAATTGCAACACCTAGAAATTTTAGAACTCTTATCTTTGCGCCACGTAGAATTTTTTAGAAACCTTCTCCTTCTGCCACGTTAGCTTTAACTTTGCATGGAGTAGTCCTCCAACTTAATTAGTCTCTTCATTTAGAGTCCAACATGTGGTAATCCCTTAACTTAATTGGTCTCTTTATTTAGAGTTAACTTTTTAAATTGGATATTTATTTCAAGAATCCTAATCGTTTTGGTGTCCTTTTCCTTTTCTACCATACTTAATTATTTGCATTAATTTAATATTAAAAATTTATAGGTATAATTTGCCCGATATTTATAAACTTTGTAAAACTAAGAAACCAATTATAGATTTTCTAAAACTTTTCCTAATCAATACACTTATATATTAGGCCTTAGTTTTGATTATGAGCATATCAAAACTACTTTAAAATAACAATATAAAATATCAAAAATATAAAGTATGAAATATCCCCTACTTACTAACTCTTTATTAGATTGTTAAAAACTTTGTAGGTATTATTACCCCGATTTTTTAAAATCTTATAAACCTACCAAACCAATTCTACAGCTTTTAAAACTCTTTATAACCCATAGATTTACATATTAGATTTCAATTTTAACAATTAACATCTTAAAAGTACTTAAAATAAATAAAATAAAATAAAATCTTGCATATATAAAAAACAAAAAATCATGTACGAAAATTAATGATTAATGCTTTACTAATTAAAAAGTAAGTTTTTCTTAGCGTATTTTTCCTTTTTTTTTTAACCTTTTTAGTTATGCAAAACATCGTCTCATTTTTTTTTGGAGTTCCTTTTTTTTTTTGTTTTTTTACCTTTACTTATTAATATTTAGTAAATTTTGTTATTAAAATTTGTAGGTAATTTTGTCCAATTTTTGTAAACCTTATTGGATTGAAAAATCAATTCTAAAACTCTATCTAATTTAGATATACACATATAAAGCCTTAAATTTGACCCTTAACACCCAAAATGACTTTAAAAATAATAATATAAAGTCTCACAAAAGTAAAAGGATAATGCATAACATTATGGAATCGACAAATAAGATTTTTTTCAACTTTCTTTTCTTTCTTAATTACTCTTTTACTTAAGCGGCACATCGTTATGATTCTTTTGGGGGTACTTTTCCATTTTTGTTCCTACCTATTAAGTTTTTACAATGGTTTTCAATATAAATTTTGTGGGTATTATTGATCTAAGTTTTGTAAATCTTATAAAAGTAGAATATCAATTCTATAGCTACCGAATCAGTATACAAACTTATTAGACCTTAATTTTAGCTAGTAACACCTCAAAAGAACTTAAATATAAAAATCTGAAAATTGTGAAATCGAGAAATATTAACCATTAATACTTCAAGAGTTTAAAAAGTTTTCTTCCCCTTTTACGGAAGCAACACAAAAACAAGTATGACTTATTACTTAAAAGTATTTTTAAACCATCAAAATAATAGGATAATTAAGAGATTAGTTTTAATTATATAACGTCAAACTCTAATATAAATCCCATTCTCTTACAGATCGATGCCATAAAAGAAAAAGAATCATGCTTAATATGACTAAATTTTTGAAAGCACTTTAAAATGTTAAAATAATAGTTTACTCCATAAATTAATTTGTAATTAGATAACCCCAAATTCTAAAGGTTCACCTCATCAACTGAATAAGTTACTAGGATTTAATTTCATTACTAGAGCTTAAATAAACTTTAAATACAAAAAAAAAGAAAATATTTTAATAGTATGTGAAATAAAAATTAATTCTAAAAATATATGTTATAGCTCATAAGTCAAAAACTGTTTTATATACTCTTAATCAATAAATAAAATTATCAGGACTTAAGTGTGACTCTAATCACCCATATATACTATACAATATAAACTCAATCAACAATCTACAGTCTATTTGAGGATAAGAAAAATCATCATTATCTAATTATTTATCTCAATCTTTTGTATAGTTTATACACTTTTTTATCATAAATTTAACTAACAATTAACTGTAGAATGTACATATTAGGTCTTAAATTTGACTATTAACATCTCAAAAGCATTTTAAACAACAACATAAAATATCACAAAGGTAAATTATGAAAATAATCATATGTGATATTTTAAGATAAATACTTCCCAAACTAAAAGATTTCATTTTAAAAAAATTGTAACCTCAATATTTCACAATGTTACATGGAGTAAGAATATTTATCACTTAATAACCGTTTAACCTCAATCATGTGCAAAGCTTTTGTAGGCATTTCTATGATAAACTAAAATAATCATTAGCATTAAAATGTCCGCATAATTTTAAATTGATTATCTTAGAAAATCTTCAAAAATACATCAAATCGGATGGCCGAAAAAGCGTCAAACATGACCTTGAAGGACAACATTTAAACACAAATTGCCCCCATATAACGTCATATTATCTCTTTTTAAAGTTATTTTTATATTTTAGAAGGTTGTTTATTTGAGAGTAAGTAAAATAGCTCCACGTGCTTCCATTTCTACTTCAAACTCTATTTTTGCAGCAAGTATGAGTATGTTATTTAAGTCTATATAATAATTTATTTAATTTGATGGTTTGCACCTTTTTTTTTTTTTTTTACCTTTTTTCATGATTTTCAATACAGAGGAATGTATTTGTATCTAATTTAGTGATAATAATCAGCTATATTAGAAATACATATAAGTAAGGATGTTGATCAATGATGTGAGCCATAAGGTGGGAAAAAAGAAGATGTCTATAGTTATTTAGGTAGAGTATTGATACAAAGTTCATTCAATTGTTAGTAAGTAAATAAATAAAAAAATATAATAATTGTTTTTGATTTCTTGAATGTTTAACTTTTTAAGCTCACTTTTCTGTACGAAAATAAAGTTAGTGCTAACATACTTTGATACAAAGTAAAAGTATTACTCCATTTGATAGGGACTAATTTATTATTTATTGCATGCTTCACTTTTTGAATACTTTATTATGTGCCTTCAACATTAATGGGTAAAAATTTTGGGTACAAAAAGGAATTTAAACTATTACAAAACTTTATGCAAATGTGATTTAAATACAAATTTCTACTTATGTCCTGCCCACTGGAGGTGTCAAATGGGCCGGGCTTGGGCCGGCCCAACCCAAGCCCAACGGGCCTTCAGCAAAACGGGCCGGGGCCTATCCAGTGGGGCTGCCAAACAGGCCGGGCTAGATCGGGGGGAAATCTGGGCCCAGTCCAAGCCCTGACCTAGGCTCAACATCTAGGGCCGGGCTTGGGCCTATTTTTTTTTTTTTGCATTTTCTTGTTATTCAAAGTTAAGGCTTTAATTACGGTAATTTCTTATTATTATTTAAGCAATTTGTAATGTAGTACTATGACTAAGATTCAATTTATTATGTAAGCAAATTGCTCTGTCTCTCTCATTTACATCTCTCAATTTAAAATTTTTTCTTTCATATACGCTAGGCATGTCCAATATTCACAATTTAACGAACATAATCTTTATCCTTTTATTTCATTATAAGTCATATACATTGAAGATAAATGTGTTCATAGGCCCTCCTCCTTTTATCCTGGCTTGGGACCGATTGCTTGTAAACAAACATGCGAAGCTACCTATTTTTTTTATATATACGGAAAAATATCTATCTTGCTTGTAAAAACTTATATATATATATATATATATATATATATATATATATATATATATATATATATATATATATATATATATATATGAAAAAACTATATTTTGTCAAAAATTTTATTCTTAAAACTTAAGAGAAGGAAAATAAAAAGAAATTACCTAATCATCCGGAAGTACTTCAACATCCGAGTCACTGCTCTTCCTATCATCAATCGGTTTATCTTGCTTGCGGTATTTCGCATCAAGATAATCCTTCCAACATACACATAGCTCGAGCGACTCGGGGTTAAGACGACTCCTCCTGTCATCCAAAACCCTCTCGCTCGCTGAAAATGCCGACTCTGAAGCAACCGTGGAGGCTTGCACTGGCAGTACATCCCGTGCAATTTGGGCTAAAGTTTTATACATGTTTTGATTTTGTTTCCAAAAATTTAACAAATTAAAATTAACCTGTTCTTGCATTGATAAATCAGCATAATGATCAGTATTTGAATATACACCAATCTCATTAAAAGAGAAAAAAGTAGACGAACCTGCCGAATTAGAAGTACCTTCACCTGGTAGTTGTCTTGCTACTAGATGTTCAAAGCCCTTAAGGTATGGCGCATAATACCTCTCAGCAGTCGATGATGAAGCTCGTCCGCGCACGTCAGCAGAATTACGATAGAGGTTGAACAGTTCCTCAAATATCTTGCTCACTTTCGCTGTGAGTGCGGTTGTGTCCTCTAATGGGTAGCACATTAATCTCGATATCTCTTGTATCGAGACGTTCACGCCATGCAACTTTAACCTAGGATCTAAACAAGTAGCCACAGCAAAAAAATAGGCAGTTCACTCCAATATTTATTAAACTTTTTATCCATCACTTTTACTATTTCCTTAAAGGGTCCTATATATCTCCATTTTGTTAACATTGTAGCCATCTTGAGAATTTCTATTACAGCGAGAGGAGAGGTGGGATAGTACGTACCAGACAATAAATTGGTAGACGTGTAAAATACCTCTAAAAATTCAGCTAGGTATGTGGCCATCTGCCATTCCTCTTGAGTTGGCAAGCCGGCTGGGAACAAGGTTAGTAGAAAATGCGTATAGACTTCTCTGTATGCCAGAATGTGTAAAAGCATATGGTATGTAGAGTTTCACCTGTGGACCACATCTGTAACTGCTCTCCTGCGAGGCATATTATATTCAACACACAACGTTTTAAATTGTTGTGTTCTCGGACTATTAACATACGCTGTCATACCCCTCATTTTGACAAGAATATCTCCTGCAGCAGCTAAACCATCTTGAACAATTAAATTAATTATATGACAAACACAACGAACATGAAATAATTTACCAGAAAGTACAGGTTTGAGGCTCTCCTATAAAGCATCAACAGCAGCTGTATTGTTAGAAGCATTATCAAAACTAATACTCATAATCTTATCCTTTAATTTAAACGTGGTACATGCTTTTAATATAATACTAGCAATGTTCATTCCATAGGAAAAAGGAAAGAGCTCGAAAGCGATGATTCTCTTGTGCATAATCCAATCTGCATCAATCCAATGGGCCGTCACACAAGTATAACTAACAAAAGTAAACGGAGATTGCCAAATATCAGAAGTAAGACTAACTTTACCGTCAAAATTATCGAAATAATCGATCAGGCGTGCTTTAGCAGCATTATACTGTCGGAGTGCATCGGATCTAGTTGTGTTTCTATGAACCTTTTTGTACAAAGGTTGAACGTATGTGTTCATATATCTAGAGTGCTTAGCATTATCGGCAAAAGAAAAGGCTTGTTCATCGTGAATAACAAATTCAGCGAGACCGTCTCTTTGCTCTCGCTGATTATAAACAAATAACTTACCGTCAAAAGATAACTGTGTTTGGGTAGGTTCGACGTGGCCTTGTCGAGGTGCACACTGAGGGTAATGCCTGTTAAGATGTCCATTACCACTACCAGACGAAAATAATTTAGCACAGTACTTACATCGAGCTTTTCGGATGCCGTCCACCATAACTTCATCAAAATGATTCCAACACTCGGCTTTTTTTTTTTTTCCCCTTTTGGACTTCTGGCTCATTACCGGAGGCATTGCTCGGCCCTTCTTCATCATGACCAGGCATAGGGTTAAGATTATGCCACGGAGTAGTAGCTTCGCCAACCGAGCTGCGTCCTTGACTATAATGCAGGGGGTCTTGATCAGGCGTGTATTCAAGATCTGGAATGTTTTGATTGAACTCCCAATTGGCTTGGGTATCTATCATACAGCCTGTACTCATTCGTCCAGGAACGAATGGTTGTGATGGTGCTTGGATTGGTGTTTGTGATGGCCGTGGTGCTGGCGCTCGTGTTGGTAATGGTGCTTGTGATGATGATGATATTTTTTGTGATGATGATCCACGCTTCAGTTTCTTCAGTAATCCAGCCATATTTGACGCTAAACTTTTTTACTAGATTGGGAAATAAAATTAGTAAGAGTAACTAAATACACAAGTATAAGAGTAGTAATTAGTAATTAGAAATAACAATTAAAAGAATTAAAGAGTAACAAATGAATCACTGAGGGTAATTCGAAATTGGAGAGAGTTAGTAATTAAAAAGAATTTAGTAATAGTAATAATAATTGATAAATATAAATTTACTAATTAAAAAAATTAGAGAGTAACAAATTAATAAGAGGAGTGGTTAGTAATTAGAATTTAGCAAGAGTAGTAATTAGTAAACAAGAGTAATAATTATCAAGAGTACTAATTCGTAAATAAGAGTAGTAATTAGCAATAGTAGTAATTGGAGAGGAAAATAGTAGCAAAGCTTGTAGAAATGTAGAATGTTTATAGAAGAGAGAGTAAGAAGATTGGTGTGAAAAATTATAAAGAAATGATGTGAATTTATAGATTTTGAAACTTCACAAAAGACCAAAATACCCCTAAAAACTATCCGTTTATAGTTGTTGGGAGGGTAAGAGTGTAAAAACCTTAAAAGAGTTGAAAAAATTAAGTTGGATCAAAATACCCCCCAAACTAGCCATTATTTTGCTGTTTGGGGGGGGGGGTAAAGTGGAATTTAGGAGAACAAAAGGGGAATAAAACCATTGGGGAGAAAAGGGGGGGAAAAGCTGATTTTGAAAAGGGTAGGACCGGGCCAGATCCGGGCCAATTCTGGGGCTTTGGTTCGGGCCGGGCCAAACCCAGGCTTTTTCGGGCCTGGCCAGGGCTTTTTTCTTGGATTTTCTGGTCTGGTCCAAGCCCAGGCCCTAAGCCTTAATATCGCGGGTCGCTACTGTTCATCCACGGGGCCGGGCCAGCCCAAGCCAGAAACAGGCTGGGTCGGGCCAGCTCGCGGGCCGCCCGGCCCTTTTGACAAATTTCACAAGTTTTAACTTAAAACCACTAAGAAGTTAATAAGAAATATATTCTTAGTTTTTTTTTTAGGTTTTTGTACTTGTGGAAATATGATAAGCTGGGCATGAACAATTTCTTTTCTCCGTTTGATATAGTATTTTATAATACATGTTTTTTTCTTCGTTTGGGTGTGAATAGCCTCACCAACAACGTATTAGACGATCTTGATATGACTGTGCAAACGATATTTATTAGATTCTAATACATTACAATTAAAAGAGGATATAAAGAACTAGGAAATTATCTTTTTAGTGAAAAGTAGATATTTTTACATCGACTGTAGTTCTAAATATATTGATATTATGTATGAGCATAGTGATGCACCAAAATGAAATACAATTTCAGTATTTTACACAGTTGTCGTCAATATAATTTTAATTATCTTAAGTAGTGAATTGATTTATTTATGATATTGATACACGAGTCATTTCAAATATTATGTTTTATCATTTATACATGTGTTACCTCAGTGAGACTCATTCTATTTTTTTTTTCTAAAGTATAATACAATTGACTTTGATATAATATGATTGACGAGAAAATCACATTTGCATCTTAACCCGACCAAGTATATAATCCACGCATCCATTAGTTAGTGATATATAATAAGTAAAGCGAGAGTTTCTTTGTGCGAGAAATCATCGTAGAGATAGCTTTTTCACTTAACACGTTATCGCATTATGTTTTCAATATGACATAGAATTATAACCATATTATAAGTATTAGTAAAGGTATAAAAGATTATCTAGGATGGGGTCTTCTTGATAAGGTAATTTTCATATTATCACGCCTTATATAATTAAAAACTAATTCTAAACGTTCTAAAACTCTAACTGATTGACGAACTAAGTAATTATGACTTAATTTTGACTATTGTATCATTCAAACCACTCTTTAATATGATTATAAAAGTTCATATATTTTAGAAACGAACAACATACTAGATGTAGAAGACAACATACTAGATGTAGAAGAAAAAAAAAATGATGCTACAATTGAGATTAAACAATAAAAATAATGTAATAATTGTTTATTTTTTTTAAATTACAAAATTTTCTTAGCATAATAGATATAATGATCTGTTAATTTAGTATAGTAGCTTTTAGAATCCTATTGGTAAAACAAAAAACTGACATTATTTTCTGAGTGGAACAACACAAAGAACAAATGACTGAACAATTATTATTCATTCAAATTGCAATAGTGATGAAGTTTTTTTTATAAATCTAATAGTTGAAAATGACTAAAGGATATATACTAAACATGTTAATGTATCTAGAGGTATGCAAGTATTATTTTGGATGTGATCCTTATTTGCAAGTTTATGTAATTTTGCAGGACCTATATAAGGGTTATATGAGGAAGTCTTATATAATATGAAAACTAATTTTAAAACTCTAAGTATACGAATGTTTTAGGATTTGATTTTGACTATCGTGTTCTTAAAACTAACTCTCTTATACAAAGACAAAAAAATAACATTTCTAAAAAATACAACTTATGGATATTTAGAAATTTTTTTTATGTTGCAGTTAATTTAACTTTATTATAATGTAATAAATGTATGCGTATTTACACATAACAAAGTCATTGCAAAAAATATCTATATAATATATAAAATCAATAATCAAATTATAGGACAACTAATTCTAAACATTTTAAAACTCTAACTAATTAATGAACTAACTTATTAGGATTTAATATTAACTATTGTATCCTTAAAAGTACTTTCTCATATGAATATGAAAATTTATATATTTAAAAAATAAAAATAACATATTATATTTAAAAGAGGAAAAAAATGATGTTTACAATTGAGATTGAAGCAATAAAAATAATGTAACAATTGATTCATATTTATTTTATTTGTTTTAATATATGCTTACCGTATTGATGCAAATATTTATCAATATAATACTCCTTTTTATGAAAGAAAAAAGAGCTATGAGTGCACTTAGTAGATATAAAAAATATAACTTGGCGACAAGTCATTGAATGTAGAAAAAAATTCCAACACTCCAAAACGAAGACACATCATCATCATCATCAATTTGATTTCCTCATTACTAGCATCTTACAAGAATTAAACACGGACACGGACATGTACACGCACACGTATTAAAATATTAGATATTATGTGTTCGTACTGTCAAATTTATTTTTGCAAACAATAATAAGATATATACACAAATCCTATCAAATCTGAAATGCAACTTTATTTCATTTAAATTTCTACTTAATTATTATAGTAACCTTCGAAAAATATGTAACACAAACTTTTGAAATTAAAGAATTATTTTCATATACAATATTTACAATTCAAAAGGGATACGTCATAACTTCACATTTTTTAATTTCAACCGCAATCGTATTGGCTATTTAGTTCTATATGGCACCAGCATGACTATTCTACTACTTTAAGTGCCAAGCCAATATTCATTCAAAATATTATTTGACAACTTAAAGTAAGAGCTTAAAGAAAATAAGTATCTAGCGGTTTCATTGTGTCACTATCTATTCTTTATAGCTAAATAAGATTTTTTTAATAATATTAATATCTTTTATGTCTCACCAGAATATGTGGTACATATTAAAATACTCTTTAAAACCTTATGGTACACTGATTTTTATAAACCGACCCAAGCTTGACTCGAATTACTAGGCTAGTTTATGTTAAAGTACATAGATAGAAAAATGGAACTTGTAATATAAGTGTAATAGCTAGAAGGTTAGGAAACTGAGTAAGCACATGTTTTGGCAAGCCACACTAGATTATATACATTGATCGAGATATGATTTGGACGGGAGAGGCACCGACACTGTTATGCTTGAACACCGTCTAAAGAGATTTTTTCAAGCTGATTTTATAAAATGCAATCGACTCCAGCTCTGTCAAACAAATATACATAAAAAAAATACTGGAAAGGGTAACGTGTGTATCACTTCTCTGTTAAAATATCAATCAATAAATGCTCCGCTGATCGGCAACAGCAAAAAAATACACCCTCATTTATGTTGTAATGCCAAATTTGATATTTAAGAGAATAATATATGGTGGGAATAAGCATTGAAAATATGGATACAAAGAGTTTATGGCTTGTGGAAAAAAATGATACTCAAAGCTGGATTTTCAAAGAAAATCGACTTGAACACATACATTCACAAATCATGGCTATACAATTTGTAGTAGTATCAAATCAGACACTTCAGTTTAGAATATAAATCATTCACAAATCAAACCCCATTTAACCATTACAAGCTTGGTACTTGTTTGTTACGCAGTGATGAAATGAGGTAATGAGCAGGTATAGAATGTGTAGACATTCTCTAGATTATCAGTTAAACCCTAAACAACGGGCGGGTGGGGTTAGTCAAAATACTTTTACTCTAAAACCCTATAGTTAATTGCGCAACGTTGAACATGAGCTTAATGGAATCATATAATTGTCGGTCAAAATTTTCCAGCTAGAGATTGACTGCATGCATATCCTATATATATATGCTGCTTGTGTAACCCAGCTTGGGTCATCGAAGTGTGCAAAAGGAAGATCAAATGGCAATCTACGCATCAAAGCAAGTGCTACTATGCATCTTATTATTTTCTTCTAGCCTCTTCTCGCTTTCCTATGGGAGATCCAGCCCGAGTTTTCGGGTTCCAGCCGTTAATCTTGGAGGTTGGCTGGTTACCGAAGGATGGATTAAACCTTCTCTCTTTGATGGCATCCACAACAAAGATTTACTGGTTCGTTCCACCCGCAGAAAACATACACATGCGCGCGGGCGCGCGCGCACACACACAAAAGCATTCATGTCCGAGATTGAGATCTTGGCTTTACGGTTAAGTAGCTTCAATATTCTGATCCTAACCTTGTGCACTCTGACCGCTTTAATATCTACTTGCCATGCTTTCTATGTGTGTCATAACAGAGAATGCCGTTAATTTCACACGATGTTATGCTTGTCTCCATTAACCTCTCAGCCACAAGATGTTGAGTGGATACATCTACGAGGGTGTGAAGTGGACGTAATGTTAAATGTGACAAAAGTTACATAAACTATAAGATCTAACATAGAATCATGCATACATAAGTATTTGCTTCTCCAAGTTTATTATTTTCCTTCTGGGAAATGTGTTTATCAGATGGGTTGTATTGTTCATCCTGCTCTTATAATGATTATCACTCGGACAGGATGGAAATCATGTTCACTTTAAATCAGTCACAACTAGAAAATATTTGTCTGCCAAGTCGGGAGGAGGAAGCATCATAGTTGCAAATCAAGCAGCTGCTACAGACTGGGAGACATTCAGGGTAAATGAATTACTGTTTTCATACAAGGTTTCTTTTTGGTGCACGAATCCAGCACTCATCATTTTTTTTTTGGTTAACCATGTTGACGCTTTCCTTTGTGTAGCAATGGAGGATCAATGCGACCGCCTTTCAGTTTAGGGTTCATGACAACCGTTTCGTCGGACTCGATACTGCAAGAAATGGGATCGACATCGTAGCAGTTCAACCACTCCTGGATCCCATAAGTTTTAAATTGTGAGAAGATACATATATTACGTGTACACCCTTTACGTTTAGTCACATGCAATCAATTGTCACCATTGGCAAATATAAAATAGAAGAGGGGGTGGGCAAGAGCACAGGGATCGCACTCAAGTATATATGTTAAAATACTACCAAAAGAATGAATATCAGAGTTTGCTCGCGACAAAATCGATATGTACTTATGAAAAGCACTTTAACTTTAAAGGTATGTTTTAAAGGGAAGAATGAGGCTTTTTGATAAAATGATATGGAAAATGCCATGTTTCACTTTCAGCAAAATAAAGGATTGGTTTAAACTTCGAGTCCAGCAGGTCAACCTGTTTTCTTTTCTTGCCCTTTTGGTTGATTACGACAAGTAACTTGTTCCAAATTGAGCAGTATACTCTTTGATCCTTGTGTCCAATCTTGACACTTGAGGTCCACAACAATATATAGCGGCAATAACGTTGGATTGGAGGAACATTTTTTGTCATCGACTGATACTGATATTACTTTTAAATTAGGCAAAATCGGAGGAGCTTGTGACAGCTGATTACAAGGGCGACGGGGCTGGGGATACGATGATCCTTCTGTTTTTGCAATGAGCTCTAACGTAACACTGCAAGGCGACTTCCAAATCACTAATGGTTACGGTCCAGAAATGGCACCACGGGTCATGAGGGTAAGATCACTTGCAAATTTGTTGCGACAGTTTATCAGGTTTTCCTTTTCGTGGAGAGAGACATGTGCCGTATCCTTCGTTTTACCATATGCCATGACGTCGTCAACCATCTTTTAGGACTTTCAACCTCTTTTTACCGTCTAATATTGATTATTTTCAGGTAAATATAATGTCATTATTGTTTTCATTTTTCATTTTATTGAGCTATTTTTCCTTAGTTTTTCGAATCTGTAGGGCAGTAAATGATTTTTCTAAACAAACAAGTGAGCTTCGGATAGTTCATGCGTTTTAGAAGATCATCACACTGCCCATAGGAAGATTATACTGTTTGCAACATATTTGAAGGACCTGTGTTGTTGATTGTTTGCAACACATTTGAAAGACTTGTGTTGTTGATGGATAGCTCAGGCACTTGCGTGGCAAACAATAAGAATAAGAACTGAAAGGAAAAAAGTTAACTGTACTGAATAGGCCTGCAAAACAAGCTAAATATTCAGAGGCTGCGGCAGCTGCGTTCTTTAGCGAGAGTTGATGCAGACATGAGTCCATAATTTGGTTAGTTTTGACAAATGTGGGAAGCACCTTCATCTGAGGAACACTGGAGGACATTCATTGTGGAAAAAGACTTCAAGTTCATAGCGAGCAACGGGTTAAACGCTGTGAGAATTCCTGTCGGCTGGTGGATAGCCAGCGATCCAAGACCCCCAAAGCCGTACGTTGGGGGATCCTTGAAAGCCTTGGACAGGGCCTTCTCGTGGGCGGAGTAAGCATCTTACCAGCTACACCTTACGATAGCATGATGTTTCCGCAGTAAAATCTTTATTCATGTGTATTTGTCAATAATCTCTCATTTATGCTACAAATGGAATCATTTTTTTGTGACCCCTCACCTTTTTCACCCCCTTGAGGATAAGTCCTGAGTCTACAAAGCATACAACCTAATGGGATTTACTTGCAGGAAATACGATATTAAGGTTATAATCGATCTACATGTGCTGCTCCGAATTCACAAAATGGCTTTGAGCACAGCTCATCCAGAAATGTTCTCAAGAATGGAGAGAGACTGATCAGAGCATAAAAGAGACAGTAGCCGTAATAGCTTCTTAACTGCTAGGTAAAATAAGTGCTGCCAAGCGCCTTTACTTTCTTGCCATATCCAAATTATATTAGTCCAAAAGGGTCTTGCAGTCCCTTAAGGACGTGCTCTGATTCTTGCTGTAATTCGTGTGCTTTCAGGTATGCAAAGCACCCAAGCCTTTATGCTGTTGAGCTACTAAACGAGCCTCTGGCACCAGGTACACCTGTAGACACAGTGCTCAAGTACCATCGCGATGGCTATAACGCTGTCCTCAAGCATTCCTCGAAGGCATATGTTGTAATGTCCAGCAGAATAGGACCTGTGGAAGCCAGAAATTCTCCCACTTGCAAGCGGCTTGAATAGAACAGTTATTGATGTCCATTACTACAACCTCTTCTGGCCGGCAAAATTTGACGGCATGAATGTCCAACAAAACATTGATTTCATTAACTACGATAGATCAGCGGAGCTCAACCTAATCACAACGGCAAATGGCCCTCTTATACTTGTTGGTACGTATATCCGAGCTATGTGATCACCCTTTTGTCGAAGACAAAAAAAAATCTTATGCACCAAAAAAAAAAAAACTTAGGCCTGAACTAGAGTGAGATAATGTACTCTTGATTGTATCTGATAGCAGTAATTCTCAGTGTGCAGAAATACATAGGTAGGGCTGAACTTATTATGTCACTAGATCGATGACCCAACTTTGATTGATGCAATTTGCAGGGGAATGGGTAGTCGAGTGGGAAGTCAAGAATGCAACGAAAGAGGATTATCAAAGGTTTGCGGGGGCACAACTGAAAGTGTGGGAGCGTGCGACATTCGGGTGGGCTTATTGGACTCTGAAGAATGTGGACAAGCATTGGAGCCTTGAGTGGATGATCAAGAATCGTTACATCAAGCTTTACATTATCCTCCTCGTCGTCATCTTCGTCATCATTATTGGAGCCTTTGGCCTAAACTAGTTAGGCCTGCTACATGAATGGTTATTTCAAGCTTTACATAGTTCAGCCATTTATTTCCTTCCAAGTTTTTCATCTACCAAATAACGGAACCCATTTGGCCTAAACTAGTTAGGCCTGCTACATGAATGGTCATTTCAAGCTTTACATAGTTCAGCCATTTATTTCCTTCCAAGTTTTCATCTACCAAATAACGAAACCCATTGTAGTTCACCCGAATTTTGGTTCAGATTTGTTCAATGATTTCTAAAGAGATATAGTGTGGAACATTCGGACTGCCAAGATTTTCTATATAATAGTGTGTACGTGATATGTGCCTAAATTTACCAAAATCGTGTAGAGTAATACGATTATTTGAAATGAGCAACAAGAACTTATTTTTAATTTGGTTAGCTGGGAATCTAGGTAGTGGAGGGTCGGACCCTAGAGGGAACTTTCAAGACGAGCGAACTTGAGCAAATAGGCCGATGAAATAAGTTAGATTGGTATGTAAAGAAACTATACATCAAACATAAGCTCCTGTACAAGAGAGTACGTCTGAAGAATTCCTGGTTTATCTGTCCAAGCTCTTCAGTTACAAACTGAGCTATCTTTGAACAACATTATTTATCAAATCTCTTTGCCAATCAGTAGTATATCGGAACTGAATAATGGTTGGAACTTTAGCCCTTCATGTGAACTATAGATGATGCTAAGGAAGTGACTTCATAATACATGTGGAGGTACCAAAAAGAGTACTATCCGAGTCAGATGCCAAGTATGATCGCGTGAGACAAAGTGAGGATAGGAGTAAGAGCTGAGATCAAGGTTACCTAGACAGAGCTTGAGAAGTTGGTAGTGCTGCATCAGTGAAGGCGCATAGTAAGTACGAATCAACAGTCAGAAGTCGAATGCTGTGTTCTCGATGTCAACCTTAGGTTCTTTCCTTGTATAAAATACTTTACTTGTGACTTCTCAAAGTGAGAAAGTGAACGTGTGCAAATGGAATCTAATCTTGAATATGAGAACTTAAGTTCCCCATTAATAGGTAGATGAAAATGACTTGTCAACACGAGACATATGGCACTCCCTTTACGTGCCACCTTAATAAGGGTGCACCTTGTGTTGGTGTTCCACAGACTGCCTGATCGCTTTTTCACTTGGCCTACCCGCACAACTTTGCTTTGTTTGTTTAGAAGACTAACTCATGCAACACCGGTGTGGGCTAGTAAACTTCCTTGATCTAGGCACTAGTTCAAAGAGCTTATTGAGTCCCAAAAAAAGGCGTCCATAGACAGATCTGATAGCGATGGAAAAGGCTTGACGCCTAACTGCTGGCCGGACTAGACACAATGCCCTCTGGAGACCTGCTCCTTTCTCGGAGTGAATGGGGTCATGATCCCAAGGGTACTGATGAAGAGCCCCCAGTGCTGAAGGAAGTACATTAATCACAAAAAAATTCCATGGGAGATGATGTCCTAGAAGTGTCGCCTATCCTTTGTGCCAAAGCACTCAGAGTCAGTCAAGGTAGTGTCCTGGAGGGGTCTCCTACTTGAAGAGCCGAGGTAGAGTCCAAAATAAGTCACCTACCTAATGTGCTGAGGTTGTATCCAGGAGGAGTCACCTGTCCATCGGGCCGGGGTAGTTTCACGAATGATTCACCTACCTGGTGGGAGAGGAGTCCTGACGTCAGAGCACTCAGAGCTCCCTGGCGAAGATAATTTCATGTGGAATTTTCCTATCCCGTAGTGAGTTCTTGTGTCAGAGCACTTGGAGCATGCCAAGGTAGTATCCTGGAGGGGTCACTTACCCGATGAGCGAGGTAGTATCTTAGAATAGTTGCTTATTTAACGGGAGGGGAGTCCTTATGCCAGAGCACTTGTAGCTCCATAAAGTAGTTTTTAGGAAGAGTTGCTTACCCTGAGAGATGCTATACATTCCTAAAAGTGGGTCAAAATACGTTCCATAGCCAAGGTAAGATGCACATGGTTTGGTGAAGGGATGGACCAACGCCAAGGGCATTATAGTGTGACAAGGTGTAGGGGGGACGATTGATAGGTGGTGGGGCAGAGAGGCTCGACAAGGTGTATGCGATGTCAGGGAGATGCTTATTGGAGACGGTACGGGTGTGTAATCACTAAGTGTTATGCGAGGGTTCATGATATAGGAATCACATGGGAATAGCTGGGGGAAGTAGTGCTGAGGGCACGTACCCAAAGAGATGGTGCCTAAGCATCATAGTGCTAAGGCGCGACGATGGAGGTTATAGAGCAAGGAGCTTTTCAAGAGAGAATAGACCAAGATGGAGGCAGGGAGGCCTCGAACAGATGAAAGACCAATGGGTAAGGGCAGTAGGGAAGGAGTCCTCAAGGAGAGAAAAGACCAAGGGGTGGTGCAAGGAGCCCCAAAAGAGAGGAGTAGCCAAGAAGTGACGAGAGGGAGCTCCCAAGGATAGGCATAGTTAACCTCCCCAAGGGAGGGGCTTCGGTAGACTTGTAAGGATAAGGGCTTGGGTCCACTCCCTGAGGAAGGCCTCAAGCTGACCCCTTAGGGCTGAGGTTGACCCCAAGGGATCATCGTCATGCTGACCCCTCAAGAGGAAGGCTCAGGCTAACCGCCAAGGGAATGACATCTGGCACTGATGCCAATACTTAGAATATTTTTAATGATGAAGGCGTGACACTTGACTTGGAGTGTGAGCTCTGAGTTGACCAAATTGGTGGCATTAAACTTTGATCGTTCAATGTTTGTTGATGAGTCATTTAAAGTGGGACCGAAGAACTGTCAAGGCAGGATGGACTAACAGCATAAGGTTACATAATATAGTCCAACATGTTCCTTCAATTCGTATTTCCAATTCTAAAAAATATTTTGCCCATTGGAGAGTCTGCAAAATATTTTAAGCCGGAAGTAAAGTTAAAGGCTTCAAGATTCCTAAAACTTAGGCTTCATTTGCTTTGTGCTTTATCTCAACCAATTTAGTTTAGTTTTACTATAATGCAGTTGTCATTAAATAATTTTGAAACTCTAAAACTTCATAGACATTATATCAAATCTGGAAGAAACCCATCTAATATTATTGAATAAAATCGAAGTTGAAGAATATTGCTCACTAACCACTTACTTGGACACTATCTTAATTCGCCATGTGGACTTTATTATTTTATTTTTTGAAACCGTTACGGCTTTACTCAGCTTTTAAATTTTGATTTGGATTCTATTTTTTTCTCTCTCACCTACCAATATGATTTCAATTTCTTTTTTTTTCTCTCCCCATCTCTCTCACGGCTCATCTCTCTCTCATACACACAAACAAAAAAATTACATCACTACCTCATATATCTCCTTCTATACAAAATTTTGGGCATACATACAATTTTTCACACCGAATCTAAAATTTTGGCCACGATATACTTTCACTAATACACTTGCACATAACCAAAGCTAATTCAATGGTTTTAATTCAAAATAAATGCCTCATCTTTAAGTTTTGTAAACTAATCCTTAATTCTCCAACATTATTTGTATTTATGTTTTTGTTTGTGAACGATAATACCATATTTATATCAGATCGTGGATTTAGAATTTGTTTGGTAAACAAGTTACAAGATGAACTCTAAATTATTTGCAATTACTTTTTCATTCCTTCCCTTCTCTTGCATGTATTCTCTCTCTCTCTCAACACTTTTTTTCCTAATTTGTGGCATGGGAATATACCCGTTTAAAAAATATAATCAACACTCAAAAATGGAGAAGCCTCATCTTTCTTTAAAAATTACCATTTTATGGTACTTCTTTGTACATTGGGTTTAGAGCAATACTTTAACACTCTTGTTAGCCATACGGTTGGTCAATATATACTTATATCTAGTTTTGATGATAACAACATATTGATCATCTTCTAATGTGTGTTTTGAGTGGATTCTTAATAGGTATACACATTCACACTCATGACGACTCATTTGAGAAGTTAGATATATGTGGGTTAAAGCCGAAGAAGTTTAAAGTTATAATGGACATGATATGGAAGATTCGGGAGTCCAATGTCAAAGAGCAACAGAGAATGCATATGCTAAATTACTTTGAATTATGATTGATCTTTACTATTATGTAACTAGTATTGATTTGATGTTTGGATTGATGACTATAACTTTAGGACAACTTGTGCATTGCATGTGAATTCATAACCATTCACACAAGTGCGGTTCTTGAAATCACTCAGATTTTTTCAAAAATATTTTTGGAACTAATATTTTCATATTTTGATAAAACTTTTCATTAGCTTTTCAATGCAAAAAATGGAAACTCAATCCAACTTCTAGAGAAAAGTAATGCCAAAAGTAAGAAATGAGGTTTTGTGAGGTAGTCGAGTAATGGGCAGTAAGACAATGCAGTCGACTACAATTTTCAATGCAGTTGACTTTATTGACATTTGGATAAAAAATAACGGCTAGTTTTGTCCAAAATCATGCCAAATCTAACAGCTATATTTGATCTCCAACCTATAAAAAAGATTTGGGGCTTCATCATATACCGTGGAAACCACATCTTAAGTGTTCATTCATTAAAGAAACATGAAGGCTCATAGATTAAACTTTTCTCTATTTATCTTCATGATTTTACATCATTAAAGAGAGCATCTTTATGAGCGATTCTTTGACTGAGTGTGAACATTTTTCAAGTCATCAATACTCTCATCTCTCTATTGTACTAGAACTTCATTTGTACCCATTTCCTTTCAAGAGGCTTTCTTTGTACACATTTGATCTTTGTAAAATGATTGTGATCAAGGCTTGGGTTCGTCAAGTCTTGGGGTGAGCTTTGTGGATGCAAGGCTTGTGTTTAGTGTGGGGATATTACCAAGTATTGTAAGAGTTTTGATCTTGACCTGGAAGAAGATTGTTGTTAGTGAATTTTAGTGTTCTTGTAAGGAACTTCATTGAAGAGGTGGATGTAGGCTTGAGGGTAGTTCGAACCGAACCATCTAAATCTCCTTGTTAAGTATCTTTAACTCAATGTCACTACTTATTTCTTCATAATTGCTTAAGATTGTGTAGTTAATATTTTCATTGAAGTATTACTTGATTTGATTGAGATTCATGATTGTGTTTAGTTTAAATTCCCCTCTAATTTTTAAAAACCCCATTCACCCATTCTAGATTTGTTTTATTGGTTTTAACTCTTATCAAGTGTTGAAAAAAATGCTATTTGCACCCTCTCATTTATTTTTTACTTTTTTGTTTGTTGCTAAAAATGCTTCTTAAAGGCATTTGCCAACCTTTTTAGCAACAAATAAGAGCCGGAAAGAGGCTCTTTCTCTATGTGATTTAATATTTTAGTAATTGTAGTTTAGGATTTCTGTATGCTATGCACGAGATCAGAACTAGTAATATCAGTATAAGTAATTCTTTTCCCCAAAAGAGATATAATCCTTAGAGGTATATTGTAGTTATGGCAACAAGTTGCATCAGCCATGAAAATGGGAAGTCTCACACCCTATTGGAGGCACTTTGAAGAGTAACACCCTAAGTTTGATACACAGCAATATGCAGGCCTTCAAAATGGAAGCATGTGATTCTCTGTCTCGACCCTTAAAACGACCCTTAAAAGATACAAAAAAATTTGAAAAATTCAAGATGAAGGAATCTTCCTCTGCCCTTCATATAGTGACAATTAATGGTTAAAAAATATTTCTAGTAGCTTTTATTTAGTAACGCTAAAAAAATGCTACTAAGAATTGTCACTGAAAGTGTTAGTAAAAAAGTCACTAAAAATATTTAGCGACTATTAATTATCATTAATATACAGAATTGAAAGAAAATTCTTACCCGGATAGCGGCCAAATATTGGCCTATATATATATATATATAGCCGATCCCTGTCTACCAGTGGAGAAATAATAATTTCTCCACCACATATCTGGCCGTCCACGTGTACCCATGGATGACCTAGATTTGTCGTTTTTTTTTCTTCTGCCCAAAGTGCTAACTGCTACTCTTATAAGCGGTTACATTAAAAGCCATAATTTCCCTTTGCAGTGTAAAATCCACTAACCGATAGTCTTTTCAGCGGTTAGTGCCCCACCATTAAATGCTGATCGTTGTAAAGAATGGTGATTAATGGCCCTCCATTTTTCCCTGACCGCTGTAAAGATTGGGGGTTAATGGCCGACCATTTTTCCCTGACTGGCCCACGTAACTGCCACAAAGAGTAGTGGTCACAGTGGGCCTTAACCGCTATTCTTTGCAGCTGTTACACAAGCTGTTGCTCTCATTCCCCTCTTCTAAACCCAGCAAATTCATTCCCCCTCTATCTCCTCTCTCCCTCACTTTCCCGCTTCTTCACTCTCGAGCCCTAATCATTTCTTCATCCTCCATAAACCCTAAACTCCCATTTTTTTACCACTACAATCTTCCATCAACCCCAAACAAAAACTCAATTAAATTCTTCCACCATCACAAATTTTAAGTCTCTAGCAAGAATCCAAGTTCAATTAGATTTAGTAAGTTTTTACTTACGCTATCTTGAAACTAGTTTATCCAAAGTGTTGGTGATATTATCTTGAAGCCAAAATT
The DNA here is from genome assembly GCA_033070095.1 of Escallonia herrerae. Classification (NCBI taxonomy): domain Eukaryota; kingdom Viridiplantae; phylum Streptophyta; class Magnoliopsida; order Escalloniales; family Escalloniaceae; genus Escallonia; species Escallonia herrerae. The sequence goes on along the minus strand of JAVXUP010001351.1, from coordinate 151,057 downwards.
AGAGCAATTATCGTGAAGGAGGAGACAATTGAAAGCAATAATAGTATATAATAAGTTTTTCCTTTTCCTTTTCATTTTATTTCAGTTTCTTTTCATTTGATTCTATGATGTGTTGAGAATTTATAAAAATAATATTTTTGTAGATTTCAATATAAATACGGATGCAATTGGCGGAAATAATTTTTGTAAATATTATGATCTACCTTACAAAGGTTAAGTTTTTCAAACATTGGACGAAGTTGAAGCATACTATAGAGCATATTCGAAAAAGCTTGGTTTCGGTAGAATTAAGAATATTAGAAAACGCGCCAAAACAAATCAAATTTGTTCCCGACTATTTGAGTGTCATAGAGGAGCATCGCATGTACCCCCAGCGGTTCGGATCAGTGATGAAGGGCCAACAAGACAAAAATAAAAAGGGACACATTTTTGGGTATCAGCTGCAAGGCCCATGTGTATGTAGTACACCGAAAAAATGAAAACCATTGGGTTGTGATAGGAGTCGAGTTGAGCCATAATCATCAATTGACGACTCCTAGTAAGGTCGGTCATATTCATTCGCACCGACAAATAAGCGCGGCACACAGACAACTGATATATACAGTGTCGAGGTTAAAATTTCACCTTCTAGAATGATAAGGCTTTTCTCAAGCTATGATGTGGGGTTGACAAGTTGAGCTTTAACGAAGTAGACCTTCGAAATGAACTTCGTGTTCAGAGGAGAGAGTTTTTCAATAAGAGTGATTCTCAAGCTACACTTGATATCTTCAAGAGCCTTCAGGGTGAGAATTCTGGCTTTTCTATAGTCTCTAACTGGATGATGAAAACTGCATTAGTACTGTATTTTGGGTGGATGCTCATCCTAGAGCTGCTTACAAAAGCTTTGGCAATGTTGTGACGTTTGACACCACATATTGCACAAATAAGTACTCTATGCCTTTTGCCCAATCTATCAGGGTGAACCACCACTGCCAATTAGTCTTGTCTGGCTTTGCCATGCTTAGGGATGAGACGGAGGAGTCATTTACGTGGTTATTTGTAACGTGGCTTGAAGTAATGTATCATATTCCTCCAAAAACCATCATCACCGACTAGGATTTGGCAATGAAAAAAGAAATTGCTAAGGTATTTCCAGATACTCATCATGGCTTGTGCACATGGCACATAAGCAACAAATATCCCCAACGGCTTCACAATGTATATGCAAACCATCCGACATTCAAGAGTGACTTTAATACATGTGTCAAGAAATTGTTGACGATCGACGTGTTCGAGGAGAGGTGGGCCAATTTGATGGATGACTACTCTTTGCACACTCATGAATTGTTGAAAGCGTTGTATGAGATCAAAACATAATGGGTAGGGGCCTACACCAAAAAGTGTTTTGCAGCAGGAATGACTACGACCTTGAAAAGCGAAGCTATGAATGCATTCTTTGATGGTTACGCAGGTCATTCTTCAAGTAAAAAGGAGTTCGTACTTGACATGCAGAAAGTCTTTGACAAGCAAATTTTTCTCGAAAGAGAAGCCGATGCGGCTATTGTTTACAGAGAAAGAGCCATAATAATTTTTTCACCTTTGGAGGCTCATGCGGCTGAAGTCTATACCAAGGAAATGTTTAGACAGTTTCAAGAAGAATGACAAAATTTGAATCAATATAGTATGACAAAGTTGCACGAGCAAGGCACCAAAAACATTAAATTTTATGCTTTAAAAAATGTGACGAATTTTGCCAATCCGTGCTCTTTTTCGGCTCCGAAGAACAGACGACATTTCGGTTTGTCTTGACACCGGATTTGTTAATTGCAATTGTTAACTATTTGAGGATAAAGGTATACTTTGTCGACACTCGCTAAAATTTTTTAGCTCAAAGAATGCCCGTGAAATTCCAAAAGAGAATATTTTAGATCGGTGGACAAAGCAAGCCAATAAAGTATATGGTCACATACCTTACGTGCCCAATGTTACAGTTGATTTCGAGCAATCTGAGTCACTGCGATATAATCACCTCTGTAACATCATGAATGGTTTATCGTTGGATGCGGTATCAACCTTTTATCGGTACAAGTATCTAGTTGACGCAACCGCATGGGATAAGGCTAATCTTGCATAGTTCATGGTGGCAATACCAGACACTCGGGACACTCCAACTACTTGAACAACTCCAGCTGCTAGAATCACTCGAGCTTCGGTCATTGCTTTACAGCCAGTTATTGACAGAGGCAGTCTGCAAGGTGAGGATGAAGATATGTTTGATCCAATTCTTTCTCAAATAAAAGGGCAAAAACGAGCAATACGTATGAAGCCCAAAAAATGCCCTAATTTGGAGCCCTAGAAAAACCCCAATTTTGAAAACCTAAAAAACTCCTAATTTCGAATCTTAAGCAAAACCCTAATTTCAAAACCTAAAAGCCACTAATTTAATCCCTGATTTTAATCCATACATAGAGTAAACCACTAATTCAATCCCTAATTTTGAATTTCTAAAAAACCCTAATTTGAGTTTATGGTAAGAACACAATTCAAACCTAAAATAAAGGCCAATTGAAAGATAAAGAAGTTAGAATTCATGAAATCAACATTGATTTATAGAAGAAAATTCAAATACTTACTTGCTTTAAAGTTGATCTATTTAAAGAAAATTTTCACCAATCTTCTAGCAACTCTCCACCAATCTTCTAGCGTAGGATTTTTCGTTTGTGTTATGGTGGAGATTATGGATGAATGAATTGGTAGAAATGAAGATGATGGAGGAATTAATTGGGAGGATGAAGATGATGGAGAAAGTGGGAAGAGAGAGAGAGAGAGAGAGAGAGAGAGAGAGAGAGAGAAAGAAAGAGAGAGAGAGAGAGAAACAAGAGAGAGGGAATGAATATGCCTAAGGGATTTTGTGAAGAAGGAGAGCAGCAGCCCGTGTAACAGCTACAAAGAGTAGCGGTTAGGGCCCACTGTGACCGCTACTCTTTGTGGCGGTTACGTGGGCCAGTCAGGGAAAAATGGTGGGCCATTAACACCCAATCTTTGCAGCAATCAGGGAAAAATGGTGGGCCATTAACCCCCATTCTTTGCAGCGGTCAGCATTTCATGATTGGCCATTAATCACCGAAAAGACTGGCAGTTAGTGAATTTTACACTGAAAAGGGAAATTCTGGCTTTTAACCTAACATCTTAAAAGAGTGGCGGTTAGCACTTTGGGCAGGAAAAAAGAGAAATCTGGGCCATCCACGGGTACACATGGACGGCCAGATATGTGGTGGAGATCTTGTTATTTTTCCACCAGTAGAAAGGGATCGGCTCCCTATATATATATATATATATATATATATATATATATATATATATATATATATATATATATCCGCTCTAGTTGAACGATGGAGGAGCAAGACGAACTCATTTCACTTTTGGTTTGGTGAAATGACTATTACATTAGAGGACGTCGGATTTATACTTGGAATCCCATGTCACGACAGACCCATTACTTTGAGCAAAACGTCTGCATCCATAGCATAGATGGCTAGGCAGTATTTTTAGGGAATTTTGAGGGAAGCTCTTACAACAAACGTTATCAAACTTAAATGGCTGAGAGAGCAGTATGGCGTGCTACCAGATGAATACACTCCTCACGATTTAGTGACGTATACGAAGGCATTCTTCTGTATATTATTGGAGCTATATTACTTCCGACGCATTCGAAAAACACGGTGCATCCGAAGTATATGGTGTTCTTGGAGGATCTTGAGGAGGTATACTGGTATTCGTGGGGTTCAGCTGTCCTTGCGCACCTATATCGAGCACTGCACAGAGCTACGAGAAAGGGTGCCAAGTCCATTGCCGCCTGCCTCACTCTATTACAGGCTTGAGCATTTATTTTCTTGGTTGACATGTCAATATATTCGTGCATTAATTACTAATTCCAGATAATGTTTGCATTCAAAGGTTTGGTCTTACGAGAGGCTACCCATGGGTCGTCCACAACCGCGGGTAGATTCCGATGAGACGTGGCCTAGGGTGTGGGCCTGGGGCCTACGACCAATCAGAGGAGACGGGTAGACCCTCACCACGATCTAAAGTTCTATCGATGGGAGCTAGAGATACTCAATGCATCCCAGGTGACGTGGTAGCCATATGGCAAGGTGATGCATCGGTTGGATGAGTGGTGTTGGCAACTTCCGGTGTCGTACGTGCTGGCAGGTTTGGTTCGGGTGCCGCTTATTCACTTCAAAGTATGTGAGTTTTAGATGCCCGATCGAGCTATGAGGCAAGCTGGCTGTCTACAAGGGATACCAAAACCCGTTGTAGACATGCGGCCATACATGAGTGGTCGAGGGCCGAACTTCGAGGTGCCTGATGCCTTGAATTTGTTGAGCGACGAGGTGCAACAGTGGAATACTTGGCAAGAAACATATGATAGCCTTATATCGCTGAAGGCCAACAGCATCAGTATTGAGGAGTACCTGCAGTGGTTTCTCAAGGTGACGCGCACGAGGGTGAATCGCCCTTCCCAGGTGAGGAAGACATCGTATGCGTCACGTGAGATCTATGACCAGTTCTGGGCATTGAACATTATAAGTCATGCTAGTGTTGTTTCAATTTTTATTTGCGCACCTTATCTACCATGCCTGAAATGATTAGCCATATTTTCTATCCATGTTTTTTAAATTGACCAGGGCACTGAGGTGTTCAAGCAGTTGGAGGGGTTAGACTGGTTTGTCGTGCAGGCTCCTGACAATCTGAAGAGGTCAATTGAGAGGTACAAGATTGAAGTTCACAACTTTAGTCTTGCGTACCGGGATTACCAAGGGGAGCCGTCTAGTCTCTTGCCTCCGGACTCATACGACTCTCAGCCCCAGAGTCAGGTGTGGGAGCCGTTTAGTCACTTGCCTCATGACGCATACGACTCTCAGCCCCAGAGTCAGGTGTGGGAGCCGTCTAGTCGCTTGCCTCCTGACGCGTACGACTCTCAGCCCCAGAGTTAGGTGTGGGAGCTGTCTAGTCACTTGCCTCCTGACACGTACGACTCTCATCCCCAGATTTAGGTGTAGGAGCTGTCTAGTCATTTGCCTCCTGACGTGTACGACTCTCAGCGCCAGAGTCAGGTGATCCAGGCGTCATGCCCAAGCATCCAGTCAGATAAAGGACAATCGACGAAGCCATTGAGTCCGGCCAAACGGGATTGGATCGACCGACACTACTTTGGGCATGAGCCAATCGCTACAGCAGACTTTCTTATTTTGGGATCCCTAAGTCACTCTGATCTAAGACTGTTGGCGTCGGACACAGATATTTCAAATTTTCTCATAGACGCTTATATAGATCTGCTCCGTGTTAGAGAGCTAAATTATAACCCTTGCCAAACTTTAAAGCTCAACATGTATGCCTATTTTGTTATCCCAATAATGGTGAATAGCATGAAGGAGTTCACAGAATGGAAAAGGATGTGAGGGACAAGCACGGGTGAATGGAGACCATCTGCAAACATGCTTTCCTACTTGAACGCGGACTATCAATGTCACGCAGCTGAGGCGAACCTAATCATGCTACCTGCTCTTCATGCAAGCCACTTCTTTCTATTAGTTCTCTATCCAGAGAATAACGTGGTCCACATATACGATAGCCTAAGGGAAGACGAACCTGGTCGGCAGCTGGCACAGATGTACTCCACGTACATCAATGTGGTGGTTAGTTTATATTTTTGACCTTCGCTCATAGTCTATTCTTCTTGTTATGAATTGGGCTTGATAACCTTTTTTATTATTGGATGCAGACTACTATCATTCCAATAGCATGCCGACATTTTAAGGGGGAAGTCATCATGAGCAAAACAATGATAGAGCCTTAGATGGTCGCGATGATACAAAACCGACCAAAGCAACATAACAGTCATGATTGCGGGATTTACGTCCTCAAGTACATGGACTACATAGCTCGCTCGGATGTACTCGAATATGATACGTGGTCTCGAAGGTATGCCTTGACATTTAGATATAGGATAGCCTGTGAGCTGAAAAAGGGTGTAGCTAGACGCCTTTCTTACCATTATCCTGAGATGTAGTAGACGTTCGTATGGATTTTATTACTATTGTTGGATTTTGGATATTAAGGTTTGAAATTGAATTAGCCTTATTATAACTATTGTTTGATTTTGGACAATGGGCTAACTAGCGTGCCTAAGGTGGAATAAGCAAAAAAAAAAGTGACAAAAAAAATTATAAGATTTTTCGCAAACTAAGCATTAGGCGCTAAAGTGTGCGCGAATATGCCCTTCATAGGAAATTCAAAAAAATTAATTTTTTTCGATTTTCACCGAAATTCATAAAATGAGCTAACTAGCGTGCCTAAGGTACAATGAGCAAAAAAAAAGTGACAAAAAAATTACAAGATTTTTCGCAAGCTAAGCATTGGGCGCTAAAGTGTGCGCGAATAGGCCCTTCATAGGAAATTCAAAAAATTATTTGTCTCGAATTTCACCGAAATTTATAAAAATGGGCTAACTAGCGTGCCTGAGGTGCAATGATAAAAAAAAAAGTGACAAAAAAAATTACAAGATTTTTCGCAAGCTAAGCATTGTGCACTAAAGTGTGCGCGAATAGGCACGTCGTAGGAAAACAAAAAATAAACAATTTGTCTCGAATTTTTCCAAAATTCATAAAAATGGGCTAACTAGCCTGCCTAAGGTACAATGAGCAAAAAAAAAAACTGACAAAAAAATGTACAAGATTTTTTGGAAGCAATGAATTGAGCGATAAAGTGTGCGCAAATAGGCCTTTCGTAAATCAAAAAAATTATTTGTCTCAATTTTTGCCGAAATTCATAGAAATGGGTTAATTAGCGTGCCTACGGTGCAATGAGCAAAAAAGATGTGATAAAAAAATATACAAGATTTTTCGGAAGCTATGAATTGGGCGATAAAGTGTGTGCGAATAGGCCCTTCGTAGGAAAATCAAAAAAATTATTTGTCTCTATTTTGGCTAAAATTTATAGAAATGGGCTAATTAGCGTGCCTACGGTGAAATGAGCAAAAAAGAAGTGACAAGAATCCACAAACCAAATCACAAATTTAAACATTATAAAAGTTCAATTTAAACAACTGAAACTAACTCTAACACTCTTCCTTATCATCGTCCTCCTCGACCATACTGCCAGGTTCGATACCTAGCACTTTATAATGGTTTCTCTTGTCATGATCAGTCATCTTATTACACAACGCACACTTTCGTAATTTTTTTGACCCGTACGGCTGCTTCAACTTGATACCTGTACCCATCAAATGTTGACGCTGCATCCAATGATAAACCGTGCATTATGTTACAAAGGTGATTATATCACAGCGTCTCAGATTGCTCGAAATCAACTGAAACATTGGGCACGTAAGGAATGTGACCGTGGACTCTATTGGCTCCCTTCATCCACTGATCCAAGATATACTCTGGAGGGATTTCACGAGTATTCTTGGCACTAAAAAACCTCAACGCGTGTTGACAAAGTAAACCTTTATGCTCAAACAGTTGACAGTTGCAATTAACAAACCTGGTCTCCATACACACTGCTACCGTAAAATGTCTTCTGTTCCTCCGAGCCGACGAAGAGCACGGATTGGCAAAATTCGTCACATTTGTCAAAGCATAAACCTTGAGATCTCTGGTGGAATACTCGTGCAACTTTGTCATGCGATATTGATTCGACTTTAGTAGATCCTCTTGAAACTGTTTAAACATTTCCTTGGTTGCTAACTTTACAATATTTTAAAAAAAAAATTAAAATTAAAAAATATTTAGTGACCGCGACGTGTGGTTGCTAATTCGGTCGCAAACATATAATCATATTTAATAAAAAATATTAAAAAATTTAAATTTAAATTAAAAAACATTTAGCGACCGCATTTGGCGGTCGCTAAATATAGTCAATGCGGTCGCTAAATTTAGCGACCGATTCTTAAAAGCGGTCGCTAAAATTTAGCGACCTGGTGTATAGCGATCGTTTTAGTGACCGTTGTAACGCTGTCGCTAAAACCCTTTAGCGACCGCATTAATACTTTTAGCGACCGTTGCACGCGGTCGCTAAAGCCACTGTTTCTTGTAGTGTAGCACATACAGAAATAATTTATTGAGCAACAATACTTTGAATTGTGAAATCAAACCCATAAGCATGATACAAAAAGTCATTTCAAGTCCATTATGCTTAATCTTTTCATCGACACCTATTGTTAAAATATCCACTATACCCGTTGATCGTAATGAGAACTGTCTTATTATCTTTAATGATTTCTACTCTTCTAAGTTTTTTTTTTTTGAGTAAAGAAAGAACTAGATACTTATAGAAGAAGAACTTTTGGCTAGAATCTGAGTTGCGGAAAGAGTTTACAATCCGAGTTGCAGTGTATATGTGATAGTGGCCAAATATACTTAGCAACTTTTAATTAGTGATGGTAAAAAGTGCTAAATAAAAATTGTCGCTAAAAAGGTCTAGAAAAATGCCCAAAGCCCTGTTCAGCGACTATTAGTGGTCATTCTATAAAAGGATTTTCAAGCTATTACTATCATCGGGGTTACAGCTAAAAACTTTCATTTATGTAGAATGAAAAATTTTGGTTGCAAAACTAGTTTGGTCAAACACCAACTTGTAAGGTCACGTTGAAGCACCATCTCGACGAATATTAAAATGGTAAAATTACCGTCAGTTAAAGTGTCTTGAAGAGCGATTTAAAACGGATTTGAGACAGTAAGTTGTATTTCAAAACTCTTGTCTCAACGGTTAACAACCGAGCATACAATTGTCTGTGCGCTCTTTAATGTGTCAAGACGGAGCTTAATTCCCGCAGCCATAAATACCATGATTAGAAAATCAAGCATGGCCACTTCAGTCACGTAACCAACTTTCACCGGTGATCTATCTTCTCTTCTATCGAGTTTTAAGCTCTCCGAACTCTTGCTCCAGTACTATCACAACGGCCGGGGACGCATATATTAGTGCACGCGTGCAGTCATGGAAGTAGTCACGTTATTGATGTGGTGTTGGGGGGCATATTTAATTTCTAGAAAAAAAAAAACTAGACTTGATTTTCTTCACCCCTCTTCGTGCCATCCAAACAAACATTTAGTTGCTCGGATAATTGAATTGGCAAGTCTAAAAGCACTACAATTCTATCGTAGATGGTACAAAAGGAAGGACGAGCATAACTCGAATAATCAACATAACCAAAATACTAGGTTTAGTTTTGAAACTAGTAATTATATATTTTGGTCCGAAAATTTTCAATTCGCTTTGACCCAAAAACACAAAATTCTTGCGATATCGATATAGTCTAACATTCTGCACCATTCAATACACGAAATGCAGACTTTTCCATTAGAAGAATTGAAGAACATCCAAGCGTAATGAGAAAAGAACCATATGGGATTGCTCACAACCTAGATTGGACCTAAATCCCAAACCCTTTGTAGGGGCTTTAGATATTGGGTTTGACCTTAAATAACCCAAATACATTATATATCAATTTGGTTAGTTGGTCGAAAACTTTGGTTAGGCTGAGCCAAATTTCAATTTGATAAAGCCAAATACTCTTCGCTTGACGAAACATTCTCCAAATTTGAAGAAATAATGTGAAGACAAACTCGGTTATTCCTTCACATCCATGCACGAGGGCGGCTTGCTTATTGTTGCGGATTCCAAAGCCGCAGAACCAGCAAAGTAGCAATAATGACCCCAAAAAACCAATGGCTCCTGACTTTCTCTCAAGTCCTGCCAATTTTCATTCACGGGCTCCTAACATATGGCTCTCACTTCTCGGTATTTTAATGTTCTTTTCTTTTATTCGTTAAAATTTGGTATTTAATTTAATAGCATGCTTCTAGAAGTGATAAACTCACAAATTATAAGAAGTAGATTCATCGTTTATTTCTAACCGACATGAGATATAACTTAAGATTTTATCATAGTGAATTAAAGTTTCTCATGTGCATCGTTATTCAGATAAACATTTTTGAAAGATGTCAGATGATCAATGAAATATCATAATAGTGTGACTCACAGGTTGTTACATTGGAGTAGATGATAGAATTAGAGTCCAGATTTAGAAGGGGCCCGTTTCAATTATGATGATGGCAATGATGGTTTGGATGCCAATGAGGAGCATAACCTTAATGAGGACGGCAATTGAGTGACCAATTAATCCCCTCTCTATAATTGGATATGTTCAAACATCAACTTACTTTCATGTTTAAGGATGATTGCTACTTTATGATAGTTTAGGATTTATGTTGGACTTGGTATTTTATGTGTTTGTGGATTTGTGTTGATGGTTTTGTGGAGTTTGTGTTGATGGAATTTGTGGAGCTTGATATGGTAATGGATAATGTGTTAATGGATTTTGTGGAGATTGATGTAGTAATGGATTTTGTGTGCTTGATGAGTTGATGGACTTGTTGTATACAGGTTTGAGAAAAAAATGGGATATGAAAAAGAGTGGCGGAATTATACTTTTTTGTTTTATAATCTGCTCTCTTCTTTCTTAAGTCATTGAGGTGGTGTAGTTTACAATCGCGATTAGAATGTCTTGTAATTTACATGCCTTGTAAGTTGTTTTTAGAATGTCTCGTTATTTCAAGACAACATAGTATTTTAGATGGTTTGTGGATAGCGAATGTTAAATTAGCTGTCTTAGGATTTTAAAAGCGTTCTTGTTCGTTTGGCATTCTCGTAATATATCACTTTAAAGTGTTCTCTTGACAAATCTGTATATTCAGTTGTTTGTTTTTGCGAATCTCGTCAGTCTCGTGATGTATGTAAGTTGAGTGTTTATATATATTCAATTGTTTATTCAGTTGAATCATTTGTATGGGTTCGTGCAGGGCAATACCGATGATCCTAGTGCCAGTGACCCCGGGGCGATGAAGATGTTGTTGGATCGAACGTGCCTTCTTCATCGAGGAGTGAAGAAGATGATGACAGGGCTGGTCGTTCTGCCAGCGAGTGATCTAGATAGGAGTTTAGTTTATGTAATGACTGTTTTTATTGTTTTGAATTGATCATCGATACTTAACTGTATGAATTTTATTATTTTAATGCAAATGTTAACGTTTATCTATACTTTGATAAATACGACAAGTTGTTTGAATGAATGCGGGACAGGAGGTTGAAACGGTTTTGAATGAATGCGTTGAAAGCTTTCAACGCATTCATTCAAAACCGTTTCAACCGAAGTTGAATCGGTTTTTGGACCGATTTAACCTTGGATTGGTATTGGATTTGATGTGAATTACTTATGAATTGATATTAGTTATTTGGACAGGTTATTTGACCTGAATTGTTTTTTTCCAAAATAAGGGAAATAAATGCGGTAGCTACTTTTAATATTTTAAAAAAATTTAAAATTAAATTAATATTTAAAAATATTTAGCGACCACACATTGTGGTCGCTAAATGAAATAATTGCGGTCGCTAATTTTTTTTTAAAAAAATAATATTAAAAAATATTTAGAGACCGCGACGTGTGGTTGCTAATTCGGTCGCAAACATATAATCATATTTAATAAAAAATATTAAAAAATCAAAATTTTAAATTAAAAAACATTTAGCGACCGCATTTGGCGGTCGCTAAATATAGTCAACGCGGTCGCTAAATTAGTGATGGTAAAAAGTGCTAAATAAAAATTGTCGCTAAAAAGGTCTAGAAAAATGCCCAAAGCCCTGTTTAGCGACTATTAGTGGTCATTCTATAAAAGGATTTTCAAGCTATTACTATCATCGGGGTTACAGCTAAAAACTTTCATTTATGTAGAATGAAAAATTTTGGTTGCAAAACTAGTTTGGTCAAACACCAACCTGTAAGGTCAAGTTGAAGCACCATCTCGACGAATATTGAAATGGTAAGATTACCGTCACTTAAAGTGTCTTGAAGAGAAATTTAAAACGGATTTGAGACAGTAAGTTGTATTTCAAAACTCTTGTCTCAACGGTTAACAACCGAGCATACAATTGTCTGTGCGCTCTTTAATGTGTCAAGACGGAGCTTAATTCCCGCAGCCATAAATACCATGATTAGAAAATCAAGCATGGCCACTTCAGTCACGTAACCAACTTTCACCGGTGATCTATCTTCTCTTCTATCGAGTTTTAAGCTCTCCGAACTCTTGCTCCAGTACTATCACAACGGCCGGGGACGCATATATTAGTGCACGCGTGCAGTCATGGAAGTAGTCATGTTAATGATGTGGTGCTGAGGGGCATATTTAATTTCAAGAAAAAAAAAACTAGACTTGATTTTCTTCACCCCTCTTCGTGCCATCCAAACAAACATTTAGTTACTCGGATAATTGAACTGGCGAGTCTAAAAGCACTACAATTCTATCGTAGATGGTACAAAAGGAAGGACGAGCATAACTCGAATAATCAACATAACCAAAATACTAGGTTTAGTTTTGAAACCTGTAATTATATATTTTGGTCCGAAAATTTTCAATTCGCTTTGACCCAAAAACACAAAATTCTTGCGATATCGATATAGTCTAACATTCTACACCATTCAATACACGAAATGCAGACTTTTCCGTTAGAAGAATTGAAGAACATCCAAGCGTAATGAGAAAAGAACCATATGGGATTGCTCACAACCTAGATTGGACCTAAATCCCAAACCCTTTGTAGGGGCTTTAGATATTGGGTTTGACCTTAAATAACCCAAATACATTATATATCAATTTGGTTAGTTGGTCGAAAACTTTGGTTAGGCTGACCCAAATTTCAATTTGATAAAGCCAAATACTCTTTGCTTGACGAAACATTCTCCAAATTTGAAGAAATAATGTGAAGACAAACTCGGTTATTCCTTCACATCCATGCACGAGGGCGGCTTGCTTATTGTTGCGGATTCCAAAGCCGCAGAACCAGCAAAGTAGCAATAATGACCCCAAAAAACCAATGGCTCCTGACTTTCTCTCAAGTCCTGCCAATTTTCATTCACGGGCTCCTAACATATGGCTCCCACTTCTCGGTATTTTAACGTTCTTTTCTTTTATTCGTTAATAGCATGCTTCTATAAGTGATAAACTCACAAGTTATAAGAAGTAGATTCATCGTTTATTTCTAACCGACATGAGATATAACTTAAGATTTTATCATAGTAAATTAAAGTTTCTCATGTGCATCGTTATTCAGATAAACATTTTTGAAATATGTGAGATGATCAATGAAATATCATAATAGTGTGACTCACAGGTTGTTACATTGGAGTAGATGATAGAATTATAGTCCAGATTTAGAAGGGGCCCGTTTCAATTATGATTGAATTTTTACTGGCAATTCCAAAATTTATCATCAAAGCTTGCAGATACTGAGACCGTCAATTCATGCTAAGAGAGTCAAAATTTCATAGGGGAATCTTTAAAAAGCTTGCAGAAGTGTAGAAGTCGCGCTTTAAAGCCTCGCTCTCTCAGTCACCGGTCACGGACGGTGTTCGGCGGCCCTCACAGCCTCACTAACTCTGGCCAAATCTAGCCTAATCTGCCTAGATCTACGACTCCTCACCGAAAATTGCTGCCGTCCAAACGGATGCCGCCGTTTCCCCCTCTCTAATTTGCTGCCGCAAGTAAGGTCACGACTCTCCTCTTTTTCTCCTGATAATCTCTCATTATATTTTCTCTTTCCTTTTCTTGAGTTCAATTTTTTTTTGCAATTACATGTTCAGATTGCTAGATGATTCTTGAGTCCATTGTGGAAGCACAATCAATAATTCATAAAATAAAAAAAAATGATGTTGATTGAGCATATATAATGATGTTCTTCCTGTTTTTGGTTTGTGTAAGACATCTCTGTGATTGTTCTGAAGGGAGCTCGTGGTCTCCTCTGCAGTAAATGAGATGTTTTAGTAGTGGTGTCCCCCAATGCATTGAAGGATCCAATGCAATCTTTTAGGTGTTCCATATCTTCCTCTTGTAGCCCCTAACACCCAACCCCCACTAGTTAAATCCCCCTGAACTGGGTCCATCTTTGAATTACATTAAAGCTTCCTTAAGGATTTGTTTGTTTTTGGTCAAACATCCTCGTATGTCTCTCTTTTTGGATCCCATATACTATTGCTGCAGTTACAGGTTAACACAGTTTGGCTTTAAAGCCCTTACCCTTGAAATTCTGAATAACATATTGCCGGAAATTGTTCTAGAACTGTAATGGCATACATGTTTCAGTCTTCCAAGTTTTAGCTTCCATACTTCTTGAGCAAAAGGACATTGCACAAAAAAATGATCTGTATTTTCTTGATGACTGGAGCACGATGTGCAGTGGTCATCTTGAATAACATTCTATTTCTTTAGCTTGTCCTTAGTTTTCAATCAAAAGTTTGTCCTTAGTTTCCGGTCCCCCTTTATAGAGCATCCATGGAAGCATAGAGCACTTCCATTTAGCCATTACAATTTCAACAAGGCAATAACTGCTGCTTTGGTTCTTATAGCCTCCCAAGCAGTTTTAATAGAAAACTGTTCACTAGGTTGCAAATTCCAAAGCACTTTATCAGGTTGCTGAATGTTTGGTAATGCCACATTCCTAAGAGTGAGGTCTAAGTCTCTAATAGCCAGAGAACTTAGAGTAGATAATCTCCAAATGTTCCCCTCAATAATAGCAGACACCTTGGTATTGATTGCTAAGCCTAATTCATAGACTATTCTCTGGTCATTTTTTTCTATGATTGACTCCCCATTCAGCCAGCTATCCATCCACAACCAAGTAATTTGCCCATTCCCTACCTAGTAAGTGAAGAAGACCTAAAATTGGGATCCAATCCTCATTATCTTGCACCATGTCCATGATAATGTCACTGGTAATTTGAAGGCCCAAAGGTGCCTACCCCTATATTGCAATTTTGTTGAGATTTAGGGCTCTCCGAGATAAGTGACATGAAATACACCAATAGGGATCCCGATGACATTTGCCAAAGATACTGTTGTGCTGTCATCAACCCCAGTCATGTATATAGCACTCTTGTTCAAGTTAGGAGATAATGCAGCAAGTTGTTCAAATTTATTAAGTGCATTCTTTATTAGGAGATAATGCTGTCATCAGTTCCATGATTCTTCACCATATCTTTATGATGTGAATTTTTTTTAGTACTTGTTAGTTAAATTTATCTTTTATATGATTGTGCAGCCGTCCAGAAATGCTGAGGATGATGATGGCAATGATGGTTTGGATGCCAATGAGGAGTATGACCTTAATGAGGACGGCAATTGAGTGACCAATTAATCCCCTCTCTATAATTGGATATGTTCAAACATCAACTTACTTTCATGTTTAAGGATGATTGCTACTTTATGATAGTTTAGGATTTATGTTGGACTTGGTATTTTATGTGTTTGTGGATTTGTGTTGATGGTTTTGTGGAGTTTGTGTTGATGGAATTTGTGGAGCTTGATATGGTAATGGATAATGTGTTAATGGATTTTGTGGAGATTGATGTAGTAATGGATTTTGTGTGCTTGATGAGTTGATGGACTTGTTGTATACAGGTTTGAGATAAAAATGGGATATGAAAAAGAGTGGCGGAATTATACTTTTTTGTTTTATAATCTGCTCTCTTCTTTCTTAAGTCATTGAGGTGGTGTAGTTTACAATCGCGATTAGAATGTCTTGTAATTTACATGCCTTGTAAGTTGTTTTTAGAATGTCTCGTTATTTCAAGACAACATAGTATTTTAGATGGTTTGTGGATAGCGCATGTTGGATTAGCTGTCTTAGGATTTTAAAAGCATTCTTGTTCGTTTGGCATTCTCGTACTATATCACTTTAAAGTGTTCTCTTGACAAATCTGTATATTCAGTTGTTTGTTTTCGCGAATCACGTCAGTCTCGTGATGTATGTAAGTTGAGTGCTTATATATATTCAATTGTTTATTCAGTTGAATCATTTGTATGGGTTCGTGCAGGGCGATACCGATGATCCTAGTGCCAGTGACCCCGGGGCGATGAAGATGTTGTTGGATCGAACGTGCCTTCTTCATCGAGGAGTGAAGAAGATGATGACGGGGCTGGTCGTTCTGCCAGCGAGTGATCTAGATAGGAGTTTAGTTTATGTAATGACTGTTTTTATTGTTTTGAATTGATCATCGATACTTAACTGTATGAATTTTATTATTTTAATACAAATGTTAACGTTTATCTATACTTTGATAAATACGACAAGTTGTTTGAATGAATGCGGGACAGGGGGTTGAAACGGTTTTGAATGAATGCGTTGAAAGCTTTCAACGCGTTCATTCAAAACCGTTTCAACTGAAGTTGAATCGGTTTTTGGACCGATTTAACCTTGGATTGGTATTGGATTGGATGTGAATTACTTATGAATTGATATTAGTTATTTGGACAGGTTATTTGACCTGAATTGTTTTTTGCAAAATCAGGGAAATAAATGCGGTCGCTAATTTTAATATTTTAAAAAAATTAAAATTAAATTAATATTTAAAAATATTTAGCGACCGCACATCGTGGTCGCTAAATGAAATAATTGCGGTCGCTAACTTTACTATATTTTCAATAAAAAAATTTTAATATTAAAAAATATTTAGTGACCGCGACGTGTGGTTGCTAATTCGGTCGCAAACATATAATCATATTTAATAAAAAATATTAAAAAATCAAAATTTTAAATTAAAAAACATTTAGCGACCGCATTTGACGGTCGCTATATATAGTCAACGCGGTCGCTAAATTTAGCGACCGATTCTTAAAAGCGGTCGCTAAAATTTAGCGACCTGGCCTATAGCGATCGTTTTAGCGACCGCTGTAGCGCTGTCGCTAAAACCCTTTAGCGACCGCATTAATACTTTTAGCGACCGTTGCATGCGATCGCTAAAGCCACTGTTTCTTGTAGTGTAGCACATACAGAAATAATTTATTGAGCAACAATACTTTGAATTGTGAAATCAAACCGATAAGCATGATACAAAAAGTCATTTCACGTCCATTATGCTTAATCTTTTCATCGACACCTTTTGTTAAAATATCCACTATACCCGTTGATCATAATGAGCACTGTCTTATTATCTTTAATGATTTCTAGGGCCTCCCTCTTCTAAGTTTTTTTTTGAGTAAAGAAGGAACTAGATACTTATAGAAGAAGAACTTTTGGCTAGAATCTGAGTTGCGGAAAGAGTTTACAATCTGAGTAAAGTGTCTTGAAGAGCGATTTAAAACGGATTTGAGACAGTAAGTTGTATTTCAAAACTCTTGTCTCAACGGTTAACAACCGAGCATACAATTGTCTGTGCGCTCTTTAATGTGTCAAGACGGAACTTAATTCCCGCAGCCATAAATACCATGATTAGAAAATCAAGCATGGCCACTTCAGTCACGTAATCAACTTTCACCGGTGATCTATCTTCTCTTCTATCGAGTTTTAAGCTCTCCGAACTCTTGCTCCAGTACTATCACAACGGCCGCGAACGCATATATTAGTGCACGCGTGCAGTCATGGAAGTAGTCACGTTATTGATGTGGTGCTGGGGGGCATATTTAATTTCTAGAAAAAAAAAACTAGACATGATTTTCTTCACCCCTCTTCGTGCCATCCAAACAAACATTTAGTTGCTCGGATAATTGAACTGGCAAGTCTAAAAGCACTACAATTCTATCGTAGATGGTACAAAAGGAAGGACCAGCATAACTCGAATAATCAACATAACCAAAATACTAGGTTTAGTTTTGAAACTAGTAATTATATATTTTGGTCCGAAAATTTTCAATTCGCTTTGACCCAAAAACACAAAATTCTTGCGATATCGATATAGTCTAACATTCTACACCATTCAATACACGAAATGCAGACTTTTCCGTTAGAAGAATTGAAGAACATCCAAGCGTAATGAGAAAAGAACCATATGGGATTGCTCACAACCTAGATTGGACCTAAATCCCAAACCCTTTGTAGGGGCTTTAGATATTGGGTTTGACCTTAAATAACCCAAATACATTATATATCAATTTGGTTAGTTGGTCGAAAACTTTGGTTAGGCTGACCCAAATTTCAATTTGATAAAGCCAAATACTCTTTGCTTGACGAAACATTCTCCAAATTTGAAGAAATAATGTGAAGACAAACTCGGTTATTCCTTCACATCCATGCACGAGGGCAGCTTGCTTATTGTTGCGGATTCCAAAGCCGCAGAACCAGCAAAGTAGCAATAATGACCCCAAAAAACCAATGGCTCCTGACTTTCTCTCAAGTCCTGCCAATTTTCATTCACGGGCTCCTAACATATGGCTCCCACTTCTCGGTATTTTAACGTTCTTTTCTTTTATTCGTTAAAATTTGGTATTTAATTTAATAGCATGCTTCTAGAAGTGATAAACTCACAAATTATAAGAAGTAGATTCATCGTTTATTTCTAACCGACATGAGATATAACTTAAGATTTTATCATAGTGAATTAAAGTTTCTCATGTGCATCGTTATTCAGATAAACATTTTTGAAATATGTCAGATGATCAATGAAATATCATAATAGTGTGACTCACAGGTTGTTACATTGGAGTAGATGATAGAATTATAGTCCAGATTTAGAAGGGGCCCGTTTCAATTATGATTGAATTTTTACTGGTAATTCCAAAATTTATCATCAAAGCTTGCAGATATTGATACCGTCAATTCATGCTAAGAGAGTCAAAATTTCATAGGGAAATCTTTAAAAAGCTTGCCCAAATGGAGAAGTCACGCTTTAGAGCCATGCTTTCTCATAAAATTCAAGTAAGACTTTCTTGATCTAAAATTAGAACTTGCAAAAACTTTCAAAACTAGCGTACAAATCAGTACGTAATTTTTAAAATAGCACGTACTGACAAATAAGTTATTAGGGAGCAATACTTTGGATTGTGAAATCAAACCGATAAGGATGATAGAAAAAGTCATTTCAAGTCCATTATGCTTAATCTTTTCATCGACACCTATTTTTAAAATATCCACTATTCCCTTTGATCATAATGAGCACTGTCTTATTATCTTTAATGATTTCTGAGAGCTTCCCTCTTCGAAGGTTTTTTTTTGAGTAAAGAAGGAACTAGATACTTATAGAAGAAGGATTGTTGGATAGAATCTGAGTTGCGGAAATAGTTTACAATCTTCCGTACAACGAATATGTGGTAGTCACCAAATATACTTAGCAACTTTTAATTAGTGATGGTAAAGAGTGCTAAATAAAAATTGTCGCTAAAAAGGTCTAGAAAAATGCCCAAAGCTCTGTTCAGCGACTATTAGTGGTCATTCTATAAAAGGATTTTCAAGCTATTACTATCATCGGGGTTACATCTAAAATCTTTCATTTATGTAGAATGAAAAATTTTGGTTGGCAAACTAGTTTGGTCAAACACCAACCGGTAAGTGTCACGCTGAAGCACCATCTCGATGAAGATTAAAATGGTAAGATTACCGTCACTTAAAGTATTTTGAAGAGCGATTTAAAACAAATTTGAGACAGTAAGTTGTATTTCAAAACTCTTGTCTCAAGGGTTGACAACCGAGCATACAATTGTGTGTACGCTCTTTAACGTGTCATGAAGGAGCATACAATTGTGTGTACACTCACATACAGACAAATAAGTTATTAAGTGACAATACTTTGGATTTTGAAATCAAACCGATAAGCATGATACAAAAAGTCATTTCAAGTCCATTAAGCTTAATCTTTTCACCGACACCTATATCTTTAGCGACTATGGTGAAGCTTAAATAGCAACTAGTTTTTAACCTGCGCGTTGCATGCGGATAAGTTTTATTAAAATTATGACAATCTCAAATAAAAAAGACCAAAAATATATTTTGAAGTCATAATAAGTTCAACAAAATTTTTACGGCAGTAATTTGATGAACATATCCATCCAACTCATAAAAATTAATATTCTAGTTATCTTCTTCACTTCTCTCTTTTAGGAGATGGAGGGACAAATTCTGATGAAGTTGGTGCTGCAATTAAGCAAAGCAAAAAAGAAAAAAAAATCCAATTAAGATATTTGATTCAAGAAAATGGTTAGATTTATTACAAAGAAGCGGTTTGACTTTTTGCTAAAACAAAGTATGCTTTGATTTTGATTGAATACCGGCTTTTGAAACTATACATTATTTTGACAAAAGTTATATAAACTTTGTCATTACAGCTAGCCAAAAATATTTAAGCAAAGCAAAGTCGATATAAGCCATTGAATCAAATAACTTTAACTTAACTTCATATCTTTGACTAAAGATTCAAAATTAATCAAAAGTGAGTCTTTAGGCAATGAAATAGTAACAAAAGCCGATAAATCGGTATAAATTATAAAATCATGAGCAAAGCTTTCTTTAAACTTTTCCCGTAGATAACTAATAACAATAATACTTACCCTAGGCAACTTAGAGAAACTGATGTAGAAAGGAGCTTACACAATGTTCTTATGTGATAGATGGTATTACAAAAATGCCATGCTCGCCATATCTTTTGTGAGAGATATCATACAACATAAATGTCTTCATTTGTAGGAAATTTCAGATTCCATTTAGCATATGTGACTGCATTTGAGTTATTTTTATTGTAGGAAATAAAATATCACAATGTAATACTGGTCAAAGCATAAATCACGACATTAAGCAAATGGCCAAAAAAAAAAAACTAAATGCATGAAAGTGATCCACAATTTGAGTATGATATCTTTGTAATATGTTGCATAACCTAAAAGTTTGCTACAATAGCAACCACAGAGGATTAAAAGCTGGAAATGAAAGTACATCAAATTGTCTAAGGCCACCAAAATACGTCATATAAGAAGTACAATATGATAGATTAAAAATTATTTTTTCTTCAAAGATAACAATACTAGATCCAATTAAATACTCAAAAGAATAAGAAAAAAAAATATTCAAGAATGGGTGTGCAAAAAATAGAAAAATCTATACCTGCTTTGAGTTGAACCTGCATATAACAAAAAACTAAAGCAAAAAAGATTGGCATTAGGAGCTGCTAAAATTTGCAGAAAATAAATGTAAAACATTACCATCATATTGTGAAGATGCTATAAAAGAAAGCAGAGTACTTTTCTGGAAAACAATGCCAATTCCTCGAGAAAGGATATTAGTTTTCAATGATAGCAAACAACATCTCTGATCATCAAAAAGAATATCATGAAAATGTAAAAGGGAAAGTAAAATCTGGAAGAATACTAATTAACTATAAATAGAAAATGTGAAGATAGGTATTACAGGTGATTTGGCGTGAGCTATGTGATTACTTAGGGACATATCGTTTATAGGCTGAAAGAGAGAAAACATAGACGAGCTTTTATAATAATTTTATTTAAATCTTGAATTAACACTAAGGATGACAATCACATAATTAATTAGACGGGAGAGAAAAATATTTGAGCAAATTTGCTCCAAAAGTTTATGCTGATCAAGTGGGCTTGAGAGGAAATCAAGGCCTTGAAAAAAGAAGAATGTAATTAGTTGATAAGGTAGGATGAGATAAGTTGTAACTGAAACCATTAATTAATGTATATAAAAAGAAAATTATGTAACAAAAAGTAAATGATTTTTGGAACACAAAAGGAATTTAAATTCAAATTAGTTGAATAGATGAGAGAAATATGTGACAAAAAAGGGAAAAACAAAATATATGAAATTAACAAAATTTTATTCACGTGACAAAAGGAGAGGCTGTCCACGTATGTGTCTCCGTTGTGAGATTAGTGGAGCAAGAGGTTGGAGAGCTTAAAATTTGATAGAAGAGAAGATAGATCAGTGGTGAAAGTTGGTTACGTGACTTAAGTGGCCATGCTTGATTTTTCTAATCTTGGTATTTATGGCCGCGGGGAGCTCCCTCATGACGCATTAAGAAGCGCACACACAATTGTATGCTCAGTTGTTAACCATTGAGACAAGAGTTTCGAAATACAACTTACGGTCTCCAATCCTAAAAGAGTCACTGAATGTTTATAGTGACTTTTCTGCTAACAGTTTCAGCGATAATTCTTAACAGTATTTTTTGGTATCACGAAATAAAAGTCATAAAAAATATTGAGTCACCATTTGTTGTCGCTATATAGGGTAGGAGAAAAATTCATTCAACTCGGATAGCAGTATTTTTTTTTCTTCTTTTAACAATTTTTATTGAAACACTTTCTTTTACTTATTTTACAACTTTTATAATACGCTCACCGCAAACATTGATTAAGTTTCATAAAGAACTTAAGACAAAATACTTTTCATTAATTTTGTTTCGCTTTCACCTGTTCCATCAATTATTGAAGTGCTTGAAAGTTCAATTTGATCACAAAAACGATGGTAGCTGCTAGCCAAATTATATATGCAGTGGCGGAGTTAAAAATTGTTTTTAAGGTGGGCATCAAAATCTCAATATGAAATTAATGATTTCACAAGCAGTAATTGTCAAATTCTACCAATTCCCAACTACAAATTGTAAGTTCCAAAACTTAATTGTCACATTCTAAACTGATACCAATAAGGAAGGGTTCCGCGAAATAGAAATTTAAGAATTAATCACTCGAGCTTATCTAGCTTTCACCAATTGCTGTGACCATTAGTGTCGTTGTTGAAAAATTTACCAGCCGATTGCAGTCCTTGAGCGCCGTCGCCCATGAGCCTGTGAATTGCCTCTGTGGCCTTGCCTGAGCACGTGAGGTCATGACCTTTGAGCTTTGAAAACCTTGATCTTCAAAAGAGCCTAGCTAGAGAACCTTGAATCGAAAATATAACTCAATAAATATAAGAACCTTCTAGTGTAAAAAAAACCCTCAATCAAAAGTTTCTTCAAAAACTCTAACTTGAAAATCTTGAAGAGCGATAAAGATTAAGAAAGCTAAAAAAAACCCAGCATAAAACAATATTAATACTAACATTTACTTGTTGGTCCTCACAACAACTCTAATTTGAAAATGTTAAATAACAAAAATATTTGGCGAAAAAATTATGACATGTTAGAAAACCTCAAAGGTATGCTCAAACAAATTTTGAAGAGAACATAAGCAAAGCATTGCTTTAATTTCTTAATAATCTTCATTAACAATGGCATTCTTTCTCTTAATCTACACCTCATTTTGATTTTCGCCCAAAAAATTCTGTCCACGTTGAGTGTATGTGTCAGGCATCCTTTTTTTGAATTTTCTAACCGTTAAAAAGAGGTTGTCACGTGGTGGCTCTCGATGACACAAGAAAGCTATGCGCTGCAAATGCAATCAACTTGCTATCTTTAAGAGGAATCTGCCAAACAAACCTCACAATTCTCAATAAACACACAAAAAGAGTAAATTACAACAAAGGACAAAATGATCGGGATATTACCATTATTTTGAAGGCTATATTATAACGTAGAAAGACTTTGTTTGCAAACACAATAACTTGACAAGAAAGCTGACAAAATCAAGAGACTCAGCTGTGTCAAGTAGGCTCATCTGCATGGGGATTTTTGAACTTTGTATCGATACAAAGGTTTTTATAGGATGGTAACAAAGCCATCAATTTATTTCGTGAATTAGAAGCAGAAAAGTCTAACATTGGGCCTTGCCTAGGATAAAAATCATCTTTTGTGTTGACTTTATCTTTTAATTTTTTTTTATGTAAGTTTAGCATTTTAAATGACTAAAATGATATTTTTTAATCATCTTTAGAATTTTTGAGTACATTAATATGTATAATGACTAGAAATACATCTCTTCTAAGTATTTTTGGAATTTTTAGGTGGACACTTTTATCATTACCGGGGGATAGAATGTACTATATAAAATAAAAAAATTCTGAAGAAGGTGGGCACGGGCCCAGCGGTCCCCCCCCCCCCCCCACCCAAAGGTCAAGTCTTCGAACTCTAATAATCTATTAATCCATCCCAAAAACTTCTACTCGATCTGTTAGCTGCCATCTGTTTTTGATTGATTCTTCCCATTACTAAAACTTCATGATCAACTGCCCAAAGTTGAACAAGAACTTTTACATGGACGTAGGCTGCCTCGGATCATTTGCTTGATTCGAAGCATTAAGATGACGAGTCATTTGCCTGCCTATCCATCCCCACGATGATGGTCATTTGTTGGTCCTGTTGTGGATGAAATCCGGAACTTGATTCGCGAATAGACCTGCGCAACAAAGAGACAACACTGGTAACTTCGCCGGAGGAATTTCCGGCGGGAAATCTCCGATGCTTAAGTTAGAATAAACTCAAGGGGGATTTTAATCTGACTGTCTTAGGAATCACTTACCTCCGAATTGCTCTTCCTCCTTCCTTTTATAGAATTCCCCCTCATTAGTGGTTAGTTATCCCCTTTAATTCAGGAGTTACCCGACTAATGAGGGGTTATTGCTACTAAGTAGGGATTATTGCCATAGTGGGTAAGAAGTGGGATAGTGGGCCGTTATTGTTCCCCACTTCTCCAGCAGTTTTGACGGTTTCGGGTGGTGACGCGTGTCACCATCTCTTTGGTGGTATTTTCTTTCCATATCATTTGCCCCCCATTCCATGTTCTTCTAGAAGGAGGATATGGAATTGTAGTATCACTACAGTTTATACCATTGGCAATCCAGAGGGAGCTTTTTGGCCGACGGCCGAGTAGGAGTGTGTTATGGACTAGTCTACTCGGTTTGGCCGAGTAGAGGCCTCACGGGTTCGTTTACTCAGCTTGGCCGAGTAGAGACGTAGAGGCCTCACGGGTTCGTCTACTCGGCCTGGCCGAGTAGAGACGTAGAGGCCTCACGGGTTCGTCTACTCGGCTTGGCCGAGTAGAGACGTAGAGGCCTTACGGGTTCGTCTACTCGGCTTGGCCGAATAGAGACGCGTCACGAGTTCGTCTGCTCGGCTTGGCCGAGTAGAGAAGCGTCACGAGTTCGTCTGCTCGGCTTGGCCGAGTAGAGAAGCGTCACTGATTCGTCTACTCGGCTTGGCCGAGTAGAGACGTAGAGACCTCACGGGTTCGTCTACTCGGCCTGGCCGAATGGAGAGGTAGAGGCCTCACGGGTTCGTCTACTCGGCATGGCCGAGTAGAGACGTAGAGGCCTTAAGGGTTCGTCTGCTCGGCTTGGACGAGTAGAGAAGCGTCACTGGTTCGTCTACTTGGATTGGCCGAGTAGAGACGTGGAGGCCTTACGGGTTCGTCTACTCGGCTTGGCCGAATAGAGACGCGTCACGAGTTCGTCTGCTCGGCTTGGCCGAGTAAAGAAGCGTCACTGATTCGTCTACTCGGCTTGGCCGAGTAGAGACGTAGAGACCTCACGGGTTCGTCTACTCGGCCTGGCCGAATGGAGAGGTAGAGGCCTCACGGGTTCGTCTACTCGGCTTGGCCGAGTAGAGACGTAGAGGCCTTATGGGTTCATCTGCTTGGCTTGGACGAGTAGAGAAGCGTCACTGGTTCGTCTACTTGGCTTGGCCGAGTAGAGACGTGGAGGCCTTACGGGTTCGTCTGCTCGGCTTGGACGAGTAGAGAAGCGTGGCCCAATGCGCTCGTCTGCTCGGCAGAGGCTGGGACCAGAGTAGCTCGTCTGCTCGTCCAGAGCAGAGGCGTGTGGCCCAATGCGCTCGTCTGCTCGGCAGAGGCTGGGACCAGGCTAGCTCGTCTGCTCGTCTAGGGCAGAGGCGTGTGGCCCAATGCGCTCGTCTGCTCGGCAGAGGCTGGGACCAGGCTAGCTCGTCTGCTCGTCTAGGGCAGAGGCGTGGCCCAATGCGCTCGTCTGCTCGGCAGAGGCTGGGACCAGAGTAGCTCGTCTGCTCGTCCAGAGCAGAGGCGTGTGGCCCAATGCGCTCGTCTGCTCGGCAGAGGCTGGGACCAGGCTAGCTCGTCTGCTCGTCTAGGGCAGAGGCGTGTGGCCCAATGCGCTCGTCTGCTCGGCAGAGGCTGGGACCAGAGTAGCTCGTCTGCTCGTCTAGGGCAGAGGCGTGTGGCCCAATGCGCTGGTCTGCTCGGCAGAGGCTGGGACCAGGCTAGCTCGTCTGCTCGTCTAGGGCAGAGGCGTGGCCCAATGCGCTCGTCTGCTCGGCAGAGGCTGGGACCAGAGTAGCTCGTCTGCTCGTCCAGAGCAGAGGCGTGTGGCCCAATGCGCTCGTCTGCTCGGCAGAGGCTGGGACCAGGCTAGCTCGTCTGCTCGTCTAGGGCAGAGGCGTGTGGCCCAATGCGCTCGTCTGCTCGGCAGAGGCTGGGACCAGAGTAGCTCGCCTGTTCGTCTATGTTGTAGTCCCCGTCGTGGGGTAAACAAGTAATTTTGCCCCACAGTTGGATTACTGGATCTTGCCACGTGTCAAGGATGAACTAGCCAACGTGAGATCTCATCCGTTGGATGAGACTCTTGTTTCTATATAAGGGGAGGAAACTCCCTACTCTTTTCACAACTTCTCATTTCTTCAAGTGTTGGTGAGAGAGGGTGAAGTGATTTGGAGGCTTTGCTCAAAGGAGAATTTCAAGAGAGTTCGAAGGTTCTTCTTTTTCAAGTAAGCTTCAAACTTGTTTTCAAATTTTCTTTTGAAAACTCTTGCTTTGATCTAAAATTATGTTCGACGGGGACGAAGAATGTGTTTCTGAGCCTAATGTACAGGGCGTTAGGATAGAGACTACCTTTGATCCTTTATTCTTAGAAACCGGAGTTCCCTTGGTTCCTTTCCAAGAGTCAAGAGGAATTCCTGCCAGGGAAGTGTTGAGGGAAAGCGCTCAGTCACCTAAGCCCTTTGACGCGCACTCTCTTAGAAGCAGGCTAAGTAGTTACGACTTGAAACTTCTACGTGAGCGTTGCGAAATTCCGCTGGCTATAAAACTTAGACTCCCAGATGAGAACGAATCAGCCAATATGACTACAATCGACGAGATTGGTGTGTATTGGGACATGTTTATCAATGGCTTCAGGGTTCCCCTTCACCCTTTCTTTATTAGGGTCTTGAAAGTCTATGGTCTTGCGCCCGGCCAATTTTCTCCTCACGCATGGCGTTTTATGAGTTTCTTTATCTATCAGTGCTATAAGCTAGGTTTAAACCCTAGGGTTAGAGTATTCAGATGGTTTTTTACGATTTGTACGATAACTAAGCAGGTAGGTTGGTACTTTCTGAGTCGGCGTCCAAAGGCCGAAGCCAACCTATTTCCGCATCCCCCATCATCCAATCACCTTTGGAAGGAAAGATTTCTGTTTGTTAGATTGCCTAAGTCTCAAAGGAGTGAAGTCAATAATGTATGGCTTCCTGAGTGCGAGACTAGAATCTGTAACAAATTAAAAGAGGTAGATTTGACGGGGACTGACCTAGAACACATTGGGAAGCTTAAGGGGGCTAAGCCTTTAGAGTCCAGGTATCCTTTGAGTAATGATCAGCTCCGCGAGTGCGGTATCATCTACTCCCCTGAGCCCCAAGATCTTGTTGATGAGGAAGATGAAGAAGAAGAGGGCGAAAATGATCCCGGTAAAGCTCTTACCAAATTTTGAGTTTGTCTGATCATGAATGGTAATCTTACTTTTATTTTGCATGCAGAAAACATGTCGTCACGAGCGCAAGGAGATCCACCACTGTTCAACGCCCAAGGAGTTTTGGGGGATATAATCCCTGACGAGCTAGCTACGATCCATGGGGTCGAGGAAGAGGAGATGCAAGACTTGGACTTCGGTGCTTTGGTCTCTGGGTTTCAGCCGAAGATGACGGAGACTCTAACCGAAAACTTCGTCTTGGGCTTGAGTTCCGTGGATAAGTCTAAGGAGACTTCCAAGAAGAGAAAAGTCTCGAGCAGGGCTGGGAGTAGGGCCACATCATCCTCTGTTCAACCTGATAATCCACATCGTCCTGCCTGGGGAGTATCCATTAACGAGTCCGTGTTCAAGTCTTCTCGCACGGGGTGGGATTGGTCTAGTCATGCAATCATTCCCATGGATAGGAAGACGTTGTCTGGTTATGGCGTCACGGAGACGGCAAATGGGATGGTCCAGCTAATGTCACAGGTTTACTCCTTCTCTTCTCTCTTTCTGAGAGTTTTGTTATTTCATCCTCATTTTGTTGTGTAGGCTATGGCTTAAGTGCAGATCGGCGCCGAGAAGCTAATTACTGCAGACAAGGTTTTGGACGAGGAGAAGAAGAGAGTAATGATTGAAAACAACTTTCGAAGGGAGGCCAAGAAGAAAGTTGAAGACTTGAGCAAGAAGGTAGAGCGCTTGGAACTGTCCAACGCCGGGCTGACTACGAGGATTGGGGACTTGGAGGCTGAGAAGTCCGCGGTGGGATTTCAGGCTGTTCAACTGTTCAAGAGGTCCAAGGTTTATCTGGATCAGCGTCTCCGCGATTCCAAAGGGGCGCTTGTGCACGGCTACAACGAGTGCAAAAACGATGTCTTCAAGGATCACCCTGACCTTGACATGAGCATTTATGAGCACAAATTTGCCCGAGAGGTTGCTTCAGAGGCCGAGCGCCGAGCCGAAGAGGCTGAGCGTAAGAAAGCTGCCAGTTCCCGAGCGCTCACTAGCCCTTCTGCAAGTCGTAGTTTTGGTGCTTCGGGATCGGCGTCTATGGCCGTTTCAGGGCCGCAACTGCCTCTGGTTGAAGGTCGCTCCCAAGGGGTGGAAGTACCCAGAGATGTCGCTGACCAGGATGATTAGACTAGGCTTTGCTTTGTCTACTAGAGTTAGTCTTTGTAGCATCTTTTGAGATCCATTTTGTTGCTTTGGGCTTTGATGTGTAAACTGAACTCTTTTATCTTAACATCGAGGTTCTATATATATATATATATATATATATATATATATTTATTAATGACGAAGAAAGATACATTAATGGCTGAGCCAATTCCAAGAAGCAGTATTGTAGACGACTAGAGAGTACCAGGCCATAGAGCCAACTTAAAAAGAACAAACTAAAGACTTAGGCTGTATAAAGCTGTAGTCACAAGACTTAAGAGGAATAATCTGAAGCATGGGCAAGATCTACTAAGCAATCAGAGGCGCAGAGGCGGTAAGGGCCCCCTAGATCTTGTTCATGCATAGTAGCGCCTTAAGTTCGCTGCATTCCACGTGCGCGGTATGGCTTTCCCGTCGATGTGCTCTAAGTGATAGGCGCCCGGGCCTGCGAGCTTGACGACTCTATAGGGGCCTTCCCAGTTTGGTGCTAACTTGCCAACCGCCTCGCGAGGAGCTGAAGCTTCGATACGACGCAAGACGAGGTCGCCCACTCGGAATGCGCGGTGTCGGACTCGCTGGTCATAAAATTTGGATACCCGATGCTTGTAGGCAGCGAGGCGCACTGCCGCTTGTTCACGACGCTCGTCAAGGAGGTCAAGGTTTGCTCGGAGATCTTCCTCATTTTGGACTGGGTCGTCGGTCACTACCCGAAGCGACGGCAATCCTATCTCAACGGGAATGAGGGCGTCTGTGCCAAATGATAAACTGAAGGGAGTCTCGCCCGTAGAGGTTCTCGTCGTCGTATTGTAAGCCCAGAGGATTTTGGGTAATTCGTCTACCCATAATCCTTTGGCTCCATTCAGCTTTTTCTTTATCCCTTGGAGAAGAGTACGATTCGTAACTTCAGTCTGACCATTTGTCTGTGGATGCGCCACAGAGGTAAAGCGTTGCTCAATACTTAAGTTGGCGCAAAACGTCCGAAAGGTGGGATTGTCGAATTGTTTCCCGTTGTCAGTGACGAGCACACGTGGGATTCCAAAGCGACAAACCACCGCGTGCCAAAAGAAATCTTCACATTTCTTTTCAGAGATTGTAGCCAGAGCTTCAGCTTCGACCCACTTAGTGAAGTAGTCCACTGCCACAATTACGAATCGGCGTTGAGCTGTAGCCGGAGGGAACGGGCCCATGATGTCCATTCCCCACATTGCGAATGGTATGGGGCTAGTTAACGATGACAGGGGACTTGGCGACTGCCTGGGGATCGAGGAGAAACGTTGGCAAGCATCGCACTTCTTTGTGTAGTCCAGGGCATCACGGTGCATGGTCGGCCAGTAATATCCTTGGCGGAGAACTTTATGCGCTAGAGCACGCCCTCCCAAGTGTTGTCCGCATATGCCTTCGTGGACTTCTCGCAGGGCGTAGTCGGACTCCGTCGTGGTGAGACAACGAAGGTAAGGAAGAGTGAAAGATCGTTTGTATAACACATCTTCCACAATGGCATATCGAGCCGCGCGATGGATGATGCTCCTGGCTTGCTTTCGATCGGCAGGTAGTGTGCCATCCTGAAGGTAGGCCTTGATGGGATCAATCCACGATGGCTCATGCTCGGTGTGCATGACTTCCTTTGCAGCGATGCTCGGTTCGTGCAAGAGTTCAAGATGGATTGTACGGCCGAAACCTGATGGATCAAGAGAGGCCAACCTTGAGAGTGCGTCAGCGGAAGTATTGTCTTCCCTACGAATTTGCGTTATCTTAAATAGGGTGAACGTATTCGCAATCTCTTTCGCTTTACGCAAGTAATCGGCCATCTTGGGATCTTTTGCTTCATATTCTCCAGACATCTGTTTCACAACGAGCGCAGAGTCGCTGAAAGCATGGAGAGACGCCGCGCGCATTGCACGTGCCAGATGCATGCCTGCTACTAAGGCCTCATATTCTGCCTCATTGTTGGAAGCCTGGAAGTCGAAGCGAAGAGCGTATTCTATGGTTAGGCCATCCGGCCCATTGAGGATCAACCCAGCTCCACTTCCGCTTGTGTTTGATGATCCATCAACATAGAGCGTCCATGTGAACAGCCCAAGTTGGTCGGGGAGGAGAGGCCTTTCGACCCCGAGTGGGGTCTCTTCGACTTCAATGGGAAGTGTACACTCGACTATGAAATCGGCCAAGGCTTGCCCTTTGATTGAAGGTCGCGGTCTATAGTGTATGTCGAACTCGCCTAACTCGACCGACCAGGGAATAAGACGACCGGAGAGGTCTGGCTTGTGTAATATCCGTCGAAGTGGTTTGTCGGTGAGCACAGTTATCGTGTGAGACTGAAAATATGGCCGGAGCTTTCTTGCGGCGTTTAGCAGGGCGAATGCCAACTTCTCCGCATTAGGATACCTTTGCTCGGCTCCCTGAAGGACCTTGCTCACATAGTAGACGGGGAGCTGTTGACCATCTTGCTCTCGGACTAGGACCGCGCTGACCGCAGACTCGGCAACGGCCAGGTAGAGGAAAAGATCTTCCCCCATGACAGGTTTGGAGAGGAGAGGTGGCGATGCTAGGTATTCCTTCAACTCGTCAAACGAAGTTTGACATTCAGCCGTCCATTCAAAATTTTTCATATTCTTTAATGCCTTGAAGAAGGGCAAACAGCGTTCGGCAGACTTAGAGAGAAACCTGCTAAGGGCAGCAATTCGTCCTGCCAGGATCTGTATTTCCTTGACACGCCTTGGTGCGACCATTTCTTGGATGGCTTTAATTTTCTCCGGGTTAGCTTCAATTCCCCTTTCAGAGACCATAAACCCAAGAAATTTGCCAGATGATACTCCAAAGGCGCACTTAGTGGGATTAAGGCGCATACGAAATTCTCGAAGGATATTAAAGCATTGCCGGAGGTCGACTATGTGCTCTTCAGCTCGAAGGCTTTTGACGAGCATGTCGTCCACATAGACTTCCATACTTCTCCCTATGAGGGGTTTGAAGATTTTGTCGACTAACCTTTGGTAAGTAGCCCCCGCATTCTTTAATCCGAAGGGCATGACCTTATAGCAGAACAGGCCTTGATCTGTGACGAAAGCTGTCTTGGCTATGTCGTCTTCGTGCATGAGAATCTGGTTGTAGCCGGAGAATGCGTCCATGAAGCTGAGGAGTTGATGACCCGACGTGGCATCAATCAGTGTGTCGATGCGCGGCAGCGGGTAACTATCTTTCGGGCAGGCTCTGTTCAGATCGGTGTAGTCGATACAAATCCTCCACTTGCCCGCTCTGCCTTTTGGCACCATGACGACGTTGGCTACCCAGTCTGGGTAGTTGATTTCTTGGATGAAGCCAACATCTAAGAGTTTATCAACTTCCTTCTTGATTATCACTTGCCGCTCTGGTGCGAAGGGTCGCTTCTTCTGCTTAATGGGCTTGCACACGGGATCGACTGAGAGTCGATGTGTGATCACGGATGGATCTATACCCGGCATGTCTACTGCACTCCATGCGAAGATGTCAATGTTGGAGCGCAGGAAGGAGATTAACCGTTCTCTAATTGTCGGCTCTAGCATAGAGCCGATCCTTACTTGCCGTTCATTATCTCCTTCTATGAGTGGTATAGAGATAAGAGCTTCTACAGGTTCTGCGCGCCTTAGTACTTTCCCATCGCGCTGATCATCGATTGACAGGGTCTCCTCGGTTCTGCAAGAGGCTATGTAGCACCTTCGAGCAAGGGTCTGATCGCCTTTTACGAGGCCAACCCCTACTGGAGTGGGGAACTTCATGACAAGGTGGTAGGTGGAAGCTACTGCTTGTAGCTTGTTAAGGCCTGTGCGGCCTAAAATTCCATTATACGATGACTTGATCTTGGCAATTAGGAAATCAAGTGTATGTACTGCCTGTCGAGGCGGTTCCCCAACGACGATAGTGAGAGAAGCGATTCCTCTCACTGGTGCGGAGGCGCCTGTAAAGCCATATAAAGGAGAAGATATTGGCTTTACCCTATCGTCAGAAATTCCCATTTGATTGAATGCATCTTCGAAGATAATATCGGCTGAACTGCCTGTGTCAACCAAGAAGCGCTTAATATTGAAAGCATCTACGCGCAGAGTGATGACCAGAGCATCATCGTGCGGTAAGCTTATTCCGTCGAGGTCCGCATCGTTGAACTCCAAAGAGGTGGATGTTCTCGGCCGCTTGGCTGATCCTTGCGTTAGATTAACGTGCCGAGCGTAAGCCTTTCGGGAAGAGCTGGACAGTCCTCCAGCGCTCGGTCCTCCCGAAATGGTGTTTATCACTGGTGGATCCTTCGGCTGCGTCTCTCCTGTTCTCCGCTGATTTCTTCTTCCATTTTGTTGTCGATCATTGGCTTTGATGAATTGTTTGAGATGGCCTTTGGTTATGAGGTTTTCAATCTCACGCTGAAGTACTTTGCATTCATCGGTTGTATGCCCGTGATCTTTATGGAAGTGACAATATAGTTGGGAGTCTCTCTTGTCGGCTGGCCCCCTCATAGGTTTTGGCCATTTGAGGATGTTTTGGCTCTTGACCTGGTTTAGGATGTGCCCCTGAGAAGTATTGAGTGGGGTAAATGACTTGGGGAGCGTTGCTCTCGAGCGTTTGGCTTCGTTTGAATTTCCCCTTTCAGGACGATCTTGCCTTTTGTGCCCATTGTGCGCTTCTTCGTGCTGTGAGGTTGTTGAATCTTCCTCGGCCCGAAGATATTTTTCCACCCTATCGAGGAGGTCCGACATGTTTTCTGGCGGACGCTTATTAAACGAGAAACGTAAGGGTGTGCTTGGCCTCACTCCTCTAGCCATTGCCGCGAATGTGACTCCTGGATCCAAATGATCGATGAGAAGTTTCTCAGAGTTAAAGCGGGCGTAGTACGACTTTAATGATTCCTTTGGCCCCTGGACTATTCGAAAGAGGGCAGAGGAATTCTTCCTTTGCACACGACTCGTGAGGAAATTGCTCCGAAAAGATTCAGCTAGTTGAGCCCAGCATGAGATGGAGCGAGGTGTCAGGTGCTGGAACCACACATGTGCGGCTCCTTTCAGCGTTACGGGAAATGCTCGGCACATGATCTGGTCAGGGACCAAATGCAAATTCATGCCCGAGGTAAAGCGAGCCAAGTGCTCCATAGGGTCTCCCGTGCCGTCATATGATTCACATGGAGGCATTTTAAAATTGGAGGGAACTGGGAAGAGATCGACTTCTTCTATGAACGGTCGTCCAACGATGATTGGAGCGTTGGAATAGTGCTCTGCCCGGTAATCACCAGAATTGTTCCTGGTTGATTGAGCTTCGCAGTAGCTCTCTTCGTATCTCTTGAACCTTGGGTTGCGTCGTTCGTCATCAGAGTATTCATCTTCTGCTCGCATCATCTGTTGGTTATGTATCTTGTCCTGCACTTTAGAGCGGCTTGGTCCCTCATGGAAATTCAATCGCTGATGAACAGATTGCCTCTGTGCTTCAGTTATTGGCTTTGCCTTGAGAAGCTGAGGAGGTTCTGGTTGCACTGGTGGGTTTTCAATGGCGGCTTGCAACTTTTCAATGGATCGCTACATTGTCTGAATGACAGCGAGTAGACCAGCTTGGTGGTCGATAGCAGGTGGAGCGATATTGGCGGGAGCGACCGTAGTGATTCCGATAATTGGAGGTTCAGATGGACCAGCAGTGTGCAGTGGAGTTGAGGCAGGGTTCATGAGTGGCGCAGCTATCGTGGTTTCCGCTGCTCTTTTCCCACGATCTGTCGGCCGGGAGGTGGCTCCACCACGGGTAAGGTCACGGAGCAGCGTTGACGACGAGCTTGATGCAAGTGCTCCATCTTGCTGAACTTGCGGATGAGGGTTGCGAGCCATGGTCTATTTACGAATTTCGGTCCCACGGATGGCGCCAAAATGTTGTGGATGAAATCCGGAACTTGATTCGCGAATAGACCTGCGCAACAAAGAGACAACACCGGTAACTTCGCCGGAGGAATTTCCGGCGGGAAATCTCCGATGCTTAAGTTAGAATAAACTCAAGGGGGATTTTAATCTGACTGTCTTAGGAATCACTTACCTCCGAATTGCTCTTCCTCCTTCCTTTTATAGAATTCCCCCTCATTAGTGGTTAGTTATCCCCTTTAATTCAGGAGTTACCCGACTAATGAGGGGTTATTGCTACTAAGTAGGGATTATTGCCATAGTGGGTAAGAAGTGGGATAGTGGGCCGTTATTGTTCCCCACTTCTCCAGCAGTTTTGACGGTTTCGGGTGGTGACGCGTGTCACCATCTCTTTGGTGGTATTTTCTTTCCATATCAGGTCCAATTGCAATTGCCGCACCAAGATTCACTAGTGGGCTTTACAGGGTTGCCTCCACTAAGATTTAGACATCCACTATTCCCTTTGTTCATAATCAGCACTGTCTTATTAGCTTTTATGATTTCTGAGGGCTTCCCTCTTCTAAGTATTTTTTTTGAGCAAAGTAGGAACTAGATATTTTTAGAAGGAAATTTTTTGGCTAGAATCCGGGTTGCGGAAAGATCTTCCGTATAGCAAAGATACGATAGTCGCCAGATATACCTAGCATCTTTTAATTAGAGATGATGCAAAAAAGTGCTAAATAAAAATTATAGCTAAAAAGTTCTAAACAAATGCTAAGTCTTTATTTTTATTTTTTTGGTTTATTTATGTAAGTTTAGCATTTTAAATGATTAAAGTTATATTTTCTTAACCATCTTTAATATATATTTTTAGGTACATTAACATGTAAAATAACTAGAAATACATCTCCTTTAAGTATTTTTTGAATTATTAGGTGGACACTTTTATCATTATTGGAGATAGAATGTACTATATAAAGGAAAAAAATCTTGAAGAAGCAGGTGGGCACCGGCTCACGGATGCTCCCTGCTCCCTCCGTCACTAGATATATGTATAGACATTTATATTTACCGTGGAAAGTCAAGTGTTCGAACTCTAATAGTCTATTGATCCTTCCCAAAAACTTCTACTCTGATTAGCTGCCCCTTTTTTTTTATTATTATTGATTCTTCCCATTACTCAAATTTCATAATTAATTGCCCAAAAGTACATGCACGTGGGCTGCCTCGGAAGCATTTAAGATAAATAACAGAAGAACACTCAACTTGGTCAAATGTTTCTTGAGGTTGAGTAACTTATCCTGTGCAGTACATATATGCCGCATATGTTGCCCAGTTTGGCACATCAAAGTGCGCACAAGGGGAAGTCAAATGTCAATCTACTTATCAAGACAGCTACTATTGTGCATCTTTCTCTTTTCTTCTACCCTCTTCTCAGTTTCCCATGGAAGATTCACCCCGAATTTTCAGGTTCGAGCTGTCAATCTTGGAGGTTGGCTCGTCACCGAAAAATGGATTAAGCCTTCTCTCTTTGATCGCATCCCCAACAAAGATTTCCTGGTTAGTATTTACATCCAAACTCACACACAAAATGGTTTCAAAAACAGGCTTATGGTGTCACGGGGCTTCCGAAGCAGGCCGCGTACCCCTCCTCTGACCCCTAAATTAACGGAAGCTTTGTGCACTCGTTCAGTCTTATATACTTGCTTTCATAAGTATCTATTTTGATGTAAAATGCGAGAGGAAATGTATTACTGGAATTTAGGGCGTACAACCATGCATAGCTTATAAAAGTTTTTTTGCTCAGCTTTTATCTTTTTTTCCATATAGATGTCTGTGTTTTCATTAATAGGATACTATGCATCTCAACTGGATTGCGTTCTCACAATCATTTGTGATATAAAAATGTCCAACAGGATGGAACTGGACTTCAGTTTAAATCTGTAACTATTGGAAAATATCTGTGTGCCGAGTTGGGTGGAGGAACCATCATAGTTGCCAATAGAACAAGTGCTTCAGGTTGGGAAACGTTCAAGGTAAAGGAACTTCTTCCAGATTTATGCACATATGGATTATCACAATAATTACCGGTTAGATTCAGTAGACCGTATTTACGCCTTCCTGTCCTTGGTGTAGGTATGGAGGATCAATGCCACCACTTTTCAGTTTAGGGTGTCTAACAATCAATTTGTGGGACTTGATGCTGCTGGAAATGGGATTGATGTAGTAGCTGTTTCAAAAGCACCGGGATCTGAGACGTTCCAGATTGTGAGAAAATCTGATGATTCAAGCCTTGTACGAATCAAAGCACCAAATGGATATTTCCTACAGGTTAGAACTAGCCCTTTAATTTCTTCTTCCCTTGTTTTCGACGATAACATATTTTGGTAATTTGGTATGCCGCCAACTTTCTGAAAGCACGACTTTACGGCTAATCATATGAAATTAGGAATCTCTCTCTCTCTCTCTCTCTCTCTCTCTCTCTCTCTCTCTATATATATATATATATATATATATATATATACATATAAGCGAAACAGAGCTTCTTTTGTGCGACACGTCATCGCAGATATAATTTGTTTATTTGACACGTCATCACATTAGAATTTTAATGTGAAATAGAACCATAACCTTAATAAGTATTACTAATGGTTTGAAATACTATCTTCAATGTGGTCCTTATTTCTTCTTTATGAATTAATTTTCATATTAGTAAGTCTTATATAACTAGGAAAACAATTCTAAACATACTGAAATTCTAACTAATCAATGAATTAACTTATTAGGACTTAATTTTGAGTATTGTGTCCCCAAAACTATTCTTCAATATGAATACAAAAATTCATTAATCTAAAAAAAGAAAATAATATTATTTTGAATAGGGTCCTTATTAACTGATAAATTAATTTTCATATTAGTAAGCCTTATGTAGTTGAAAAACTAATTCCAAACATTTTGAGATTCTAATTAATTTTATAAGTGTCACTAAAGTTTTAAAATACTATTTTGGATAGGGTCCTTATTTCTTCATAAGTTAATTTCTATATTAGTAGGCTTTATATGATTGAAAAAATAGTTCTAAATATTTTGAAACTCTAACTAATTAATAGATTAACTTATTATGACTTAATTTTGAGTATTGTTTCCTTAAATCCACTCTCCAATATGAACATAAAATTTGATATGTATAAAAAACAAAGCTAATATTATCTTGAATGAGGTCTTTATTTATTGATAAGTTATAATTCCAATTAGTAAGCCTTAAATAATTAAAAATTAATTCTAAACATCCTGAAACTCTAATTAATTAACGAACTAACTTATTAGGACTTAACTCTAATATTGTACCCTTAAAACCACTTTTTTGATATGAATATACAAATTCATATATATAAAAAAAATGAAATATTAGATTTAGAAAAGAAAAGAAATGATGTTACAATTGAGATTGAAATAATAAAAATGATGTAACAATTGATTCATCTTTATAATTCTTTTGGTACAATAAAAAATTGATGTTATTACTATCATTTTTCCGATTGAGACCATACGACCAACAAATGGCTATATAATTCTTATTGAGTAAAATTACAATGATGGTAAAGCTTATTCGTAAATGTGATAGTTGAAAATAATTTAAAACTATTTAGTAAACATGTCAGTGTATATTAAGGTATGCAAGTATTAGTTAATATGTGATCCCTACCTTTTAAGTTTATCTAATATTGCTTCTAAATCTCTAAATTTACTTATTTTTAGGATTTCAATTTGACTATCATGTTCATACAACTAACTCTCTAATACCAATAAACAATCATGTATCTAGAAAATAAAAATAATATATGAGAATTAGAACAAAAATATATGTTACATTAAATTTAGGTTTATTATGATTGATTAAATGTATATGTATTTACACATAACATAATCATTGAAAAAAATTCTATATAATATATAAAATCAATAATCAAATTATAAGATAATTTTTGCTTTGATAAGACAACACGATCAACAAAGTGGCTCTATAAGAA
The DNA here is from genome assembly GCA_033070095.1 of Escallonia herrerae. NCBI lineage: Eukaryota > Viridiplantae > Streptophyta > Magnoliopsida > Escalloniales > Escalloniaceae > Escallonia > Escallonia herrerae. The sequence continues at coordinate 112,605 of JAVXUP010001351.1, read as the reverse complement.
TAAATAAAATCCTAAAAGAAATCACATACGTTCTAGAAAAAAGTTGCAATTAAATCAAATTATTCTTAATTACTATTTGAGAACATTTCAAACCTTTAAGATGCAAAAATATGAAATGTCATCAAATTATATTTTCAATGTGAAATAAAATTATGAAAATTATAAGTGTCTCTAAAGGTCTCAAATATTATCTTGAATAGGATTTTTATTTCTTGATAAGTTAATTTTTGTATCAGTAAGCTTTATATATTTGAAAAACTAATTCTAAACATTCCGAAACATTAACTAATTAATGAACTAACTTATTATGACATAATTTCAACTATTGTATCCTTAAAACCACTCTCTAATATGAACATAAAAACTCATATATCTACAAAATAAAAAAAATATTAGACTTAAAATAGAGAAGAAAATAAGGTTATAATTGAAATTAAAACAAAAAAATAATGTAACAATTGATTCATATTTATTGTACTTTAATATATGCTAACTGTAATATATGCTTACTGTGATCAATGTAAATATTTATCAATATAATATATAGCTTTTAGAATCTCTTCAGTACAATAAAAAATTTGAGGTAATCTTTTTTGGGTAAGATCACACGACCACTAAATGACCATATAATTATTATTGACTAAAATTACAATGACGACAAAGTTTATTCATACATTTGATAGTTGAAAAGGATTTAAAACTATTTACTAAATATATCTGTGTATCTAAATGTATGCAAATATTATTTTGTATGTGATCCCTATTCTAAGTTTTTTTTAATTTTGCTTCTAAAATTCTAAATATGCTAATTTTTAAGGATTTGATTTTGACTATTATGTTCTTAAGACTACCTCTTTCATAAGAAGATAAGAAATCATGTATTTAGAAAAAAAAAATAACATATGATATTTAGAAAAAAAATAGGGTCACAGTTAATCTAAATCTACCATATTTTTCTAAATCTATATGTAGTCATACATAACATAATCATTGCAAAAAAATTATCTATATAATATAGAAAATTATTAATCAAATTAAAATATTATTTTTGGTTTGATAAGACCGCACGATCAACAAAGTAGCTAAATAAGCATGAATGAGATTTTGAAAAGAAATCACATATGTATTAGAAAAAAAGGTGCAATTAAATCAAATTGTTCTTAATTAGTATAATTGAGAATATTTAAAACCTTTAAGATGCAAAAATATGATATGCTATTAGATTATGTTTTCAATGTGAAATAAAATGATAAACATTATAAGTGTCTCTAAAGGTCTCAAATATTTTATTGAATGAGATCGTTATTTCTTGATAAGTTAATTTTCATATCAATAAGCTTTATATAATTGTAAAACTAATTCAAAGTATTTTGAAACTCTAAAATATTATGACTTAACTTTAACTACTGTATCCTTAAAATTACTCTCTAATATGAATATAAAAATGTATATATCTAAAAAATGAAAATAAAATTAAGAGAGAGAAAAATAATGTTCCAATTGAGATTGAAATAATAAAAATAATGTAACACTTAATTCATATTTATCTTATTTTAGTATATGCTACCCTAATGGATCTAAAGGTTCACCAATATAATATATTGCTTTTTGAATATTTTGATAAAATAAAAAATTGACTGTATATGTCGGGTGGACTATATAACTAACAAATAATTGTACAATTATTGTTAATTGAAATTGCAGTAATGATAAAACTTATTCGTCAATCTGGTAGTTGAAAAGGATTTTAAAGCTTATATGAGGACTATATTAGGAACCTTATATAATATGAAAATTAATTCTAAATGTACTGATTTATTAGGATTTAATTTTGTCAATTCGGTCCTTAAAACCAACTCTCTCATACAAAAATAAAAAATCATGTATCTAGAAAATAAAAATAATATATGAGATTTAGTAGAAAAAAATTATGTTACAGTTAATTGAAGTTTCTTATAATTTAATAAATATATATGTATTTACACAAAACATTATCACTGCAAAAATTATCTACATAATTTAAAAGATCAATAATTAATTTACAAGATAATTTTTGGCTTTGATATGATTGCACGATCAACAAGTGGCATATCACATATGCATTAAAAAAATAAGGTACAATTAAATCAAATAATTCTTAATTACTATACTTTTAGAACACTTAAAACCTTTAAGATGCAAAAATATATATGTCTAACTCTGCAAAACTAATGATTTACCAATTTGTTTTTATATAGAGCCCTTATGATCAATGAAAAGACTTTTTCAGTTATACTTAATTAAATTTTCATGAAAATAAGGCTAATTGTTAAATTTTAGACAAGTTATAAGCATTAAAACTTAATTCTGATTATGATAAAATTGATTATAACCATGAGTGGTGACTATTGTGCAAGTTCTATAACAAATGGTTGGTTAATCCTCGCTTTATAATATTAGCCTAATATATAATGATATTTGTTATCGTTCGCAAACTCATTATAGTTATGGCTATAACCTGATATATTTTAGTATATAAATGTTATATTATGTTGTGATAAAATAAGTGTTGTTTATGAGAAAATATCATTGAATTCATTTAGTAGATATAGACACTATAATTTGGCGATAAATAATAGTCATGAAAGATGTGGAAAAGAATTTCAACACTCCAAAATTTAAATAAGGACACGTCAAGTTCATCAATTGAACATTCTCATTAAATCTTACATGAATTAAAGAAAAACATATACATGAAAATATTGGATATTATGTGGCCATTCAGTTAAATTTATTTTTGCAAAAAGTAATAACTTATTTAAAAGTGATAAGATGCATACATAAATCCTATTAAATTTGAAATGCAACTTTATACCTTTTAATTTTTTACATAATCATTATAATAATCTCGGGAACATATATACATGTAATGGTATTAAAGACCTTCTGAAGTTAAAGAGTTAAATCCATATGTAACATTTATAATTCAAAAAAGATACTTGATAGTGTCATTATATTTTAATTACAACTATAATCGTATTCGCTATTTAGCTCTATATGGCCCTATCATGGCTATTCTATTACTCTAAGTGGTAAACTAATATTCATTTGAAATATGACTTGACAACTTAAAACAAAATCTTAAATTAAGAAGACAAGTATCTAGCGGCCCCATTGTGTCGCTATCTGCTCTTTGTCTTTCAACTTACACTATAACAAAATTATAGGTAAACATACATATATTTATGCACATATGTCATATTTATTACATGCAGTCTAATAAAGGAAACAATGCTATTTAATAATAAAAAATTGAGAGTAATGCAAGTGAATTCATCTTTCATATTTTACTTAAGTTAGTCGTGATTAATTTAAGTACTAAGCGTATTTTTTGTAGCCAAAGAAAATATTTTTTATATTGTTAATGTCTTCTTTTATCTTAAGATATGTGGTACAAATTAATACACTTTTTAAACTTTATAATATAATTTATAATATAATGTACTTTATAAACCGACCCGAACTTGACTCGGGTTAATGGGCTTGTTAATATTAAGGATAAAAGAACAAAAGAGGGGCATGGGTCTCACTCGGTATGTTAAAAGAGCTAGCAAAGAATATCCAAAAGTATGGCAGAGTTTGGTTGCTAGCGCATTCATTTGATAGCTGAAAAGTGCTTTTGAATGTGTGACTTTATGATGGTTATTTATGTTGTAAATGTAAGACTATTGGAAAAATGCTTCCGATTCAGCAAATTAAGATGTCTATAAATGTCAAAGTTCACTAATGCCATGTTTGGTCCAATCTATTAATAGTCGTCCATAATAGTGGCTCAATCTGACCGCGCATTGCAGAACACATTGAGAGTGTTGAACCGTAAAATTTTCTAAAATGGGGAAGAAAATGGACAGAACCACAGCCATAGGTTATTTACTGTGTCTTTATAAAACAAATTTGAGGTCTGAAGTTTGCCGCTGAAGGTTGCTAATTGTCACTAAAAAGATTGCACTTGTTGCCAGAAACTTCAACTTCATGAGACGAAGTTTAGCTTTTAGAGACAATTGCACGATTTCAGTGACTAAGAGGGCCAGTTTAGCAATAAGGCCGCGACGAGAGTTATATTTAAAGGCTTAAAGCTAAACAATTTTTTTGATTCATTGATAAAAAGATCAAATTTAGAATTTTAACAAGACAAAAAGTTACTCTTTCTTCTTGGTCTATTTTTTCTCGATAATAAAAACAACTTGTTCAGAAATACTACAACATTTCTCTTTTTATATCAAGAGGCCAAATAGAAATCATGATTTTGTGGAAGCAATTTACTTATGCTTGTTCATTTATAGGCAAAATCGGAGGTTCTTGTGACAGCTGACTCCAAAGGGGATGGCGCGTGGGGAGAAGACGATCCTTCCGTTTTTAATTTGACCTTTAGCGGTGGACTACATGGTGAGTTTCAAGTCACTAATGGTTACGGTCCCGAAATGGCACCACAGATCATGAAGGTAAGACTAGCAAAATTTATCACTTCATATTTCGTGTTTTTTTGGGAAGGGTGGGGTTGGGAGGTGGTTCATGCATGTTATTCCTTTTATCTTGTTCTAAGTTAGCTTTGACATCCTCCACTCTTTCGTTGGAACATCTATGCCTCTTTGGATACCCTTTTGGCCTTTGCTTTCATGTCGTTAAGGTTCAATATCCTAATATGGTTTCCAACCAAGGCAGGAAGTATATTAAATAGCAAACAGTGGCCTGGTCAATTTTTTTTTATATCTTAAATTGGTCTTCAAAAACCAGAGAATAATTAGAACTGAGAGGCTGGTACGTCGACTTAGTTTTGAGGTCAACCTTTTCGAGAAACGTTGACATCCCTACGAGTATGCCAAGTATGAAAGTAATCACTCGTGAACATGTTCATGGACCAGATTTTCAACTGCTCTCAAGTCATTTGCTGGTGAGCATTCCATCTACTTGCCTATTGTTCTCGATTAACCTTTGACTTTATCTTTGGTCGTCCTAAGATATAGTAAAAAAACCATTAACCTTTGAACAGCTCATACCTTCTGGAAGTAGTACTGTTGGAGCATCACGTTCTGAAAGACTTGTGTTGTTCATAAGCAGCTCAGCTGGTTCTTATCTTGTTCCAAACTATTAAACTTAAGACGGGTGCCTGTGTAAGGTAAACGGTGCTGCAAAACATGCTACGAGTGGGTCATAGAGGGCACTGGCATTGCATGGTTTTGAGAGGGCTGATGTATGCGCAGATCATAAATTTTCGTATCTTAACAAGCGTGGAAATTCTAATCATCTCAGGAACACTGGAGTACATACATAGTGGAAGAGGACTTCAAGTTCATATCTAGCAATGGATTAAATGCTGTGAGAATTCCTGTTGGATGGTGGATAGCCAGTGATCCCACACCCCCTAAGCCGTATGTTGGGGGATCCTTGCAAACCTTAGACAATGCTTTCTTGTGGGCACAGTAAGTAATTTTCTTCTATCATCTACATCTAGTTATAGAATAAAAAACTTGACTAGTAGCTAAATTCATGTTCAGGAAGATACATATAGGTCAATGTGTCAAATAAATCTCTTCTTTTGCTGCACTTTCAAACAGATATCTTTTGTGGAGACATTTCTAAATTTCAGCTAGTGTTACGTGCGTGCCATTAATGGAACTACGTTCAATCCTGGTTTGCAGGAAATACAATATCAAGGTGATAATTGATCTACATGCTGCTGCTGGTTCACAAAATGGTTTGGAGCACAGCTCCTCCAGAGATGGTTCTCAGGAATGGGGACAGACTGATGAGAACATACAAGAGACAGTAGCTGTAATAGACTTTCTAACTGCTAGGTACAACCCATCCTATCGCATGCCTATGCCTTTGTGTCCCATGCACATACTTTTGCTCATGTTACTCGAAAGGGTCTTGGACAATGCGTGTACCCTGGGGTGCATATGTTAGTAATGCCCCGTACTTGTTCATTTTGCCCGATGGACGTGCACGAAGGACACAACTAAGCATTCCCCTGATTATTCTTGCATTTGTAACCGTATAGGTATGCGAAGAGCCCAAGCCTCTACGCAGTTGAGCTGCTTAACGAGCCCTGGTCGCCAGGAGCAACTCTTGAGAGTGTGATCAAGTACTATCGCGATGGTTACAATGCTGTCCGTAAGCATTCCTCGACGGCCTATGTTGTGATGTCAAACAGACTAGGACCCATGGATCCGAAAGAACTCTTCCCTCTAGCCAGCGGCTTGCAGGGAACAGTTATTGATGTCCATTACTACAACCTCTTCTGGCCGGCAAAATTTGACGGCATGAATGTCCAACAAAACATTGATTTCATTAACTACGATAGATCAGCGGAGCTGAACCTAATCACAACGGCAAATGGCCCTCTTATACTTGTTGGTACGTATATCCGAGCTATGTGATCACCCTTTTGTCGAAGACAAAAAAAAATCTTATGCACCAAAAAAAAAAAAAAACTTAGGCCTGAACTAGAGTGAGATAATGTACTCTTGATTGTATCTGATAGCAGTAATTCTCAGTGTGCAGAAATACATAGGTAGGGCTGAACTTATTATGTCACTAGATCGATGACCCAACTTTGATTGATGCAATTTGCAGGGGAATGGGTAGTCGAGTGGGAAGTCAAGAATGCAACGAAAGAGGATTATCAAAGGTTTGCGGAGGCACAACTGAAAGTGTGGGAGCGTGCGACATTCGGGTGGGCTTATTGGACTCTGAAGAATGTGGACAAGCATTGGAGCCTTGAGTGGATGATCAAGAATCGTTACATCAAGCTTTAGATTATCCTCCTCGTCGTCATCTTCGTCATCATTATTGGAGCCTTTGGCCTAAACTAGTTAGGCCTGCTACATGAATGGTTATTTCAAGCTTTACATAGTTCAGCCATTTATTTACTTCCAAGTTTTTCATCTACCAAATAACGGAACCCATTTGGCCTAAACTAGTTAGGCCTGCTACATGAATGGTCATTTCAAGCGTTACATAGTTCAGCCATTTATTTCCTTCCAAGTTTTTCATCAACCAAATAACAGAACCCATTGTAGTTCACCGGAATTTTGGTTCAGATTTGTTCAATGATTTCTAAAGAGATATAGTGTGGAACATTCGAACTGCCAAGACTTTCTCTATAATAGTGTGTACGTGATACGTACCTAAATTTACCAAAATTTTGTGAGTAATACGATTGTTTGAAATGAGCAACAAGAACTTATTTTTAATTTGGTTAGCTGGGATTACTAGGTAGCGGAGGGTCGGACCCTAGAGGGAACTTTATGATAACCAAATGCCAATCAGAAGTAAAAACATTGGAGAAAAGAAGAAGAGATGGTTATTTCAAGCTACTACTTTATTCACAGAACCATTCGCTCTTTAATAGGCTTACATCCAACTGAAAACATGCGAAATACCTGCTATAAACTAGGCTACATGAGCATGTTCTAGACAGCACTAAGTCTCCATGATAGACTACATGACCATGTTCTGGACAATACCTATAACCAATTCACAACACTAATAACCAACTTCCTAAAGACTAGGACACATTTGACTTAGTAAAACAAAGATGCAGAAATTATCCAACAATCCCTCCCTTAAACTGAAGACTTTTAAGCTTTTATTTATGAGTGTGCAGCTCCTCCTTTCAATTAGAACTCTCCAAGGAGCACATGCCTAACAACCTTCTCAGATTTTGGAAGGGAAGAAATCTGAGAGGTTTAGTAAATATATCAACCAGTTGAGCTTCACTTCGGCAATAGTTCAAATCAATTGTTTCATCAATGCCGAGATCTCTTACAAAAAAGTACTTCTCATCAATATGTTTGCTTCTACCATGTAGCACATGATTCTTGGAGAGTTTGATGGTTGAGTTATTTTCACAGAAAACTATATGAATTGTAACTCTTCAAGAATTCGCCTTAGCCAGATAGCTTGACAAGCACAAGCTGTTGCAGCAACAAATCCAGCTTCTATTGTTGACAAGGTGACAATAGATTGCTTCTTAGAAGACCACGAAACAACCCATGTGCCTAGCATAAAAACATAACCCGAAGTGCTTCTTTTATCATCTTGATCTCCTGCATAATCACTGTCGGTGAACCCGAACAAATCTAATTTCTTACCCTTCTTGTAGAATAGCCCAAAATCTCTAGTTCCTTGCAAATAGCGAAAGATTCTCTTGGCTGCTAAGAGATGCTTTTCTGTTGGATTCTCCATATACCTGCTTATTAGACTCACATAATGCATTATGTCTAGTCTTGTTGCAGTTAAGTTCATCAAACTGCCCACAATTTGCTTTTAAAGTGTACTATCCACTTTTTTTCCTTCATGATCTTTGTTTAACATCAAACCAAACTCAGTTGGAGTGCTTACAGGATTGCAATCCTTAATTTGGAACCTGTCCAAAATTTCTCGCACATACTTCTTTTGAGAAATAAAGATCCCATAAGTAGACTGCACTACTTCTATGCCGAGAAAGTAATGCATCATACCAAGATTAGACATTTCGAATTCAATCATCATAGACTTCTTGAACTCTTCCAACATGACGCTATCATTTCCAGTATATATAAGATCGTCTACATATAAGCAGAAAATGAGCATTTCCCCCCATTTCCAAATTTAACAAAAAGTGTATGTTCATATGGACATTTTTGAAAACTTTCTTTCAGAAAATAAACCTCAATACAATTGTACCAAGTCCATGGGGCTTGTTTCAATCCATAAAGAGCTTTTTTAATCTATACACTTTATGCTTATTTCCGATCTTAATATAACCAGGAGGTTGTTCTACAATACCTGTTCCTCCAAGTTTCGATGCAAGAATGCAGATTTAACATCCAACTGAAAGATAAGCCAAGAATTTTGAGCTGCCAACGTGATCACCAATCTGATTGTATCTTGTCTTGCAACTGGAGAAAAAACTTCTTTATAGTCGACCTCATATTCTTGCTTGTATCCCTTTGCCGCCAATCGCGCCTTATACTATTGTCAACTTGACCATTTTCCTTTAGCTTTGTTTTGAAGACCCATTTTACATCAATGGTTTTGTGCTCCTTTGGAAGATCAGTTAGCTTCCAAGTATCATTTCTTTCAATGGCTTCAATTTCATCATCCATCGCTTTCCTCCATTTTGATTCTTTGACAACACTTTCAAAAGTTGTAGGGTCACAATCTGAAAATAAAGCGAAGTAGGTGATTGGATCTTTACCTTGATCGATTCCAGTTACCTTATAGTCTTTTATCCATGCGGGTCTTTTTTGAGCAAGGCGAGGAGATTGAACTACTACATCAGTGGCTTCTACAGTTGCTGATAAAGTTTCAGCAACTGTTGGAGTTGCATTTGATGCATTTTCAGGCATAGAGATCATTGGAGTTGGCTGTTTTTTTTCTTCAGCGTCACTATCCCAAGTGCTTTCTTCTTCAAAAACTACATCTCTACCGGTCACAATCTTCTTCGTCAGTGGATTGAATAATTTATATGCCTTGGATACTTCACTGACACCAAGAAAGACACACTTTTCACTTTTATCATCAAGTTTCTTCCTTTTCTCATCTGGGACATGTGCATAAGCGATGCAACCTAAAATTTTAAAGTGATCTACAACTGGTATCCACCCACTTTATGCCACTTCTGGTGTCATGTTTTGAACAACAAAAGGTAGGACTTCTGTTCAAGACATGAATGCTCCAATTTACAGCTTCTGGCCAAAACTTCTTTGGAATTCTCCCTCTTGCGAGCAAGCCTCTTACCATATTGAGTATGGTTCTGTTTTTCATCTCCGATACACCATGTTGTTGTGGTGTATAAGCATTGTGAGCTCTCTTTGAATGCACGAACTTCACAAAAAAGTTCAAGTTCTTTTGAGTAATTCTCTCCACCATGATCAGTACGAAGGATTTTAATGGCCTTTCCTGATTCATTTTCAACACGTGCCTGAAGCATTTAAATGCACTAAATGCCTATGATTTCTCCTATAAAAAATCAACCCATTTTTTTTCGAGTATAATCATCGATTTATCTTTTACGTCCATTAGAAGATGGTTTCATCGGCCCACAGATTTCGGAATGAACCAGCTCCAAGGCAGTTTTTGCTCTCCACGAATTTCCTTGAGGGAATTGGGAACGATGTTGTTTGCCAACAACACATTCTTCATAAACTTGGGAAGTAATAACAATTTGAGGAAGACCTGTCACCATATTTTTCTCTTGGAGGGTCTTTTGTCCACCAAAACTCAAGTGGCCAAAACGAAAATGCCATAACCATGAAGAGTCTTTCACTTCAGTCATCAAACAAGATTGAACACTTTCAATCTTCAATGGAAACAACCTGTTTGAACTCATTTCTACAACAATTATTGCTCCTCTAGTAGGATCATATATTTCACAAGCACCCTGTTGAATAGTGATTATATAACCATTTTCTTGTAGTTGACTAGCACTTAACAAAATGCTTTTCAAGTCAGGAACATAAAGCACATTGGAAATTGTTTCTACAAAACCATTCTTGGTTCTAATCTTAACATTGCCCTTTCGCATCACATTCACAGTAGAACAATCAGCGAAACTTACTATAGAATGAAAGTCTTCATTTAAATAAGAAAAAGAACACTTACTTCCACACATGTTGTTACTGCAGCCCGCATCCACGTACCAGACATCTGCAGTAGGTTCCTTTTGAGCTTGAACCGCCATCAACAAAAGTTTCTACTTCCTTTTTCTCAACAAAATTTGATTTTCTCCTTTTTCTTTGTCATTAGGCAGCTTCGTATAACATTCAGAACGATAATGACCAAATTTTTGGCATCTAAAACACTCTACCTTGGACTCCTCAAAATTTTAGTCCCGTCCTCTGCCTTTGCCTTCAAAGTGATCATCATCAGCTTTGAAGTGTCTGTTGCCAACTCTATTGCCTCGATCTCCCCTTTCTCTACCTCTACCTCTACCCCTTCCTTTAGAATTAGAGGAATGAATATAAGTAGGATTCTTCAAAGCTTGTTCCTCTATAGCTGAACTTCGGTTCATTTTATGTTCGTGGACCAACAAGGAGCTCTGGAGTTCATCAAGAGAGAGTGTATCTATGTCTTTGGATTCTTTAATTAAGCAGACGACATAACGAATTTGGTTGTCAAGGAACGCAATATCTTTTCCACAATTTTGACATCTTCCATTTTCTCACTGTGGAATCTCATTTTGTTGCTTATCTCCATAGTTCTAGCACAATAGCTGGTGACAGATTCACCATCCTTCATTTGTAGAACCTTAAAATCCCTTCTCAAGGCTTGAAGTTGTGCACGCTTCACTCTAGAAGAACCTTGATATTTCTTCTCCGTGGAATCCCAAATATCCTTGGAAGTTTCTTTGCTAAGAATTATTTCCAAGATGGGACGATCAATTGCCTGGAAAAGATAATTTTTTGCCTTCAAGTCTTTTAACTTTATCCCTTCCATCTCTATTTTCTGGGCATCCGTCATGACTACGTCTTTTGCAGGTTCTCTTACTCCATATTCGGCAACCTGCCAATACTTCTTAGACCGTAGAAAATTCTCCATCAGCAAGCTCCAATGGTCATAATGACCATCAAAACGTGGGGTTGCCACTTGCACAAAATTGGTATCTAAGGCCATGGTTGTAAAAAAAGGTGAAAGAATAAAGTTGTTGTCTAATTTGGTTTTATTTGAGGACTCTCAGCTCTCTTACCTCACCTCTTAGCTATCTAACCTCACCTTTTTCACTCTTTTCAACTTCTAATGCTCTCAGGTTTTTTCTAATTCTCCAAACCCCTGGCTCTGATGCCACTGATAACCAAATGCCAATCAGAAGTAAAAACATTGGAGAAAGAAGAAGAGATGGTTATTCCAAGCTATTACTTTATTCAGAGAACCATCAGCCCTTTAAAAGGCTTACATCCTACCAAAAGCATGCGATACCTGTTATAAACTAGGCTACATGACCATGTTCTGGACAACACTAAGACTCCATGATAGACTACATGACCACGTTCTGGACAACACCCATAACCAATTCACAGCACTAATAACCAACTTCCTAAAGACTAGGACACATTTGATTTAGTAAAACAAACATGCAGAAATTATCCAACACTTTCAAGACGAGCAAACTTGAGCGAATAGGCTAATGAAATAAGTTATATTGGTATGTAAAGAAACTACACATCAAATATAAGCTCTTCTGTCCAAGAGAGTACATCTGAAGCATTCCTTGTTTATCTGTCCAAGCTTTTCAGTCACGAATCGAGCAATCTTTGAACAACATTATTTATCAAATTTCTTCGCCAATCAGTCATAAATCGGAACTGAATAATGGTTGGAACTTTAGCCCTTCTTGTGAACTATTACGTGATGCTAAGGAAGTGGGTTCATAATACATGCGGAGGTACCAAAAAGAGTACTATCCAAGTCAGATGCCAGGTATGATTGCATGAGACAAAGTGAGGACAAGAGTAAGAGCAGAGATCAAGGTTACCTAGACAGAGCTTGAAAAGTTGGTAGTGCTGCATAAGTGAAGGCACAGAGTAAGTACGAATCAACAGTCAGAAGTCAAATGCTGAGTTCTCGATAGAGATGTCAAACGGGCCCGGCGGCCCGCGGCCTGGCCCAAAAAAAGCCCTGCCCGGCCCGTTCATGAACAGGGCTGGCCCGGAGGAATTGGGCTTAGGGCCTGGGCTTGGACCAGGCCGAAAAAATCTAGAGAAAAGCCCGGGCTAGGCTCGGCCCGGTTCTGGCCTGGCCCTGGCCCGGTTCTGGGCCGATTCCCGGCCGGTTCCGACCCACCTGTTTGAATTTTTTGTTTTTCCCCCCTTTCTCTCCCCCTTTTCCTCCAACGGATATATTCCCTCAAAATTCTACTTTTATCCCCCCCCAACAGCAATATAACGGCTAGTTATGTGTTCAGATTTTATTAATAAAGATCACCAAGAAGAGTAAGAAAAAATTTAACATATAACAAAAAATAAAATGAGAGACAAATAAATATATCTATACATACATACATATATATGAATATTACATATAATGAAATAAAATGATAAAAATTAGATTTGTCAAAATTTGAAAATTGGACATGCCTAAAGATAAAATTTAAAATTGAATAACAAGAAAATTTTAAAAAAAAATTAAAAAAAAGGGCCCGGGCCGGCCCAAGCCCGGCCCTAGAAATTGGGCCTAGGGCCAGGGCCTGGACCGGGCCTAGCATTTCTCCTCAGACGGCTCGGCCCGGCCCGGATGGCTGCTTCCCTGGCCCGGCCCCGGCCCGGTTTCGCTTCAAGCCCGATGGACCCGGGCTGGGCAGCCCAAGCCCGGCCCGTTTGACATCTCTAGTTCTCGATGTCAACCTTAAGTTCTTTTCCTGTATAAAATGCATTACTTCTGACTTCTCACAGTGAGAAAGTGAAAGTGTGCAAATAGAATCTAATCTTGAATATGAGAAAATAAGCCCACCATTAATGGGTAGATGAAAATGGCTTGTCAACACGAGACATATGGTGATCCCCTTACGTGCCACCTCACTAAGGGTGCACTTTGTGTTGGTGTTCCACAGACTTCCTGATCGCTTCTTCACTTGGCTTACCCGCACAACTTTGCTTTGTTTGTTTAAAAGGCTGACTCACGTAATACCGGTGTGGGCTAGTAAACGTCCTTGATCTAGGCACTAGTCCAAAGAGCTTATTGAGTCCCAAAAGGGGCGTTGATAGATGTGAAAAACCTGATAGCTGTAGAAAAAGGCTTGACGCCCAACTGCCAGCCGGACTAGACACAACGCCCTCTAGAGGCCCGCTCCTTTCTCGGAGTGCATGGGGGCATGTGGGTCATGATCCCAAGGGTACTGATCCCTGGTGCTGAAGGTAGTACATTAATCACGCAAACATTCCATGGCCTGAAAAAAAGCCCGATTTTGGCCCGGGTCAGGCTCTGCCCGGTTCAGGCCCGGGTTTGGCCCGGTTCTGGCCCCCCTCTTCACTTTTGAAAATCTGATTTTCCCCCCTAAATTCCACTTTTACCCCCCAACAGCAAAATAACGGCTAGTTTGGGGGGTATTTTGGTCCAAGTTTATTTTTTCAACTCTTTTAAGGTTTTTACACTCTTACCCTCCCCAACAACTATAAACGGATAGTTTTTAGGGATATTTTGGTCTTTTGTGAAGTTTCAAAAATCTATAAATTCACACCATTTCTCTCTAATTTTTCACACCAATCTTCTTACTCTCTCTTATATAAACATTCTACATTTCTACAAGCTTTGCTACTCTTGCTAATTACTACTCTTGCTAATTACTACTCTTATTTACTAATTAGTACTCTTGTATATTATTACTCTTGTTTACTAATTACTACTTTTGCTAAATTTTAATTACTAACCACTCCTCTTATTAATTTGTTACTCTCTAATTCTTTTGTCTAGTAATTAGTAATTAGTGAATTTTTATATTTATCAATTACTATTACTAATTTTTTTTAATTACTAACTCTCTCCAATTTTGAATTACCCTCAGTGATTCATTTGTTACTCTTTAATTCTTTTAATTGTTATTTCTAATTACTAATTACTGCTCTTATACTTGTGTATTTAGTTACTCTTACTAATTTTATTTAGCATCAAATATGGCTGGATTATTGAAGAAACTGAAGCGTGGATCATCATCACGAAAAACATCATCATCATCACAAACACCACCACCACCACCACCAGCACGAACGCCAGCACCACGGCCATCACAAACACCAATCCAAGCACCACCACAACCATTCGTTCCTGGACGAATGAGTACAGGCTGTATGATAGATACCCAAGCCAATTGGGAGTTCAATCAAAACATTCCAGATTTTGAATACACGCCTGATCAAGACCCCCCGCATTATAGTCAAGGACGCAGCTCGGTTGGCGAAGCTACTACTCCGTGGCATAATCTTAACCCTATGCCTGGTCATGATGAAGAAGGGCCGAGCAATGCCTCCGGTAATGAGCCAGAAGTCCAAAAGGGGAAAAAAAGAAAGCCGAGTGTTGGAATCATTTTGATGAAGTTATGGTGGACGGCATCCGAAAAGCTCGATGTAAGTACTGTGCTAAATTATTTTCGTCTGGTAGTGGTAATGGACATCTTAACAGGCATTACCCTCAGTGTGCACCTCGACAAGGCCACGTCGAACCTACCCAAACGCAGTTATCTTTTGACGGTAAGTTATTTGTTTATAATCAGCGAGAGCAAAGAGACGGTCTCGCTGAATTTGTTATTCACGATGAACAAGCCTTTTCTTTTGCCGATAATGCTAAGCACTCTAGATATATGAACACATACGTTCAACCTTTGTACAAAAAGGTTCATAGAAACACAACTAGATCCGATGCACTCCGACAGTATAATGCTGCTAAAGCACGCCTGATCGATTATTTCGATAAATTTGACGGTAAAGTTAGTCTTACTTCTGATATTTGGCAATCTCCGTTTACTTTTGTTAGTTATACTTGTGTGACGGCCCATTGGATTGATGCAGATTGGATTATGCACAAGAGAATCATCGCTTTCGAGCTCTTTCCTTTTCCGCATGATGGAATGAACATTGCTACTATTATATTAAAAGCATGTACCACGTTTAAATTAAAGGATAAGATTATGAGTATTAGTTTTGATAATGCTTCTAACAATACAGCTGCTGTTGATGCTTTACAGGAGAGCCTCAAACCTGTACTTTCTGGTAAATTATTTCATGTTCGTTGTGTTTGTCATATAATTAATTTAATTGTTCAAGATGGTTTAGCTGCTGCAGGAGATATTCTTGTCAAAATGAGGGGTATGACAGCGTATGTTAATAGTTCGAGTCCGAGAACACAACAATTTAAAACGTTGTGTGTTGAATATAATATGCCTCGCAGGAGAGCAGTTACAGATGTGGTCCACAGGTGGAACTCTACATACCATATGCTTTTACACATTCTGGCATACAGAGAAGTCTATACGCATTTTCTACTAACCCAGTTCCCAGCCGGCTTGCCAACTCAAGAGGAATGGCAGATGGCCACATACCTAGCTGAATTTTTGGAGGTATTTTACACGTCTACCAATTTATTGTCTGGTACGTACTATCCCACCTCTCCTCTCGCTGTAATAGAAATTCTCAAGATGGCTACAATGTTAACAAAATGGAGATATATAGGACCCTTTAAGAAATAGTAAAAGTGATGGATAAAAAGTTTAATAAATATTGGAGTGAACTGCCTGTTATTTTTGCTGTGGCTACTTGTTTAGATCCTAGGTTAAAGTTGCATGGCGTGAACGTCTCGATACAAGAGATATCGAAATTAATGTGCTACCCAGTAGAGGATACAACCGCACTCACAGCGAAAGTGAGCAAGACATTTGAGGAACTGTTCAACCTCTATCGTAATTCTGCTGACGTGCGCGGGCGAGCTTCATCATCGACTGCTGAGAGGTATTATGCGCCATACCTTAAGGGCTTTGAACATCTAGTAGCAAGACAACTACCAGGTGAAGGTACTTCTAATTCGGCAGGTTCGTCTACTTTTTCCTCTTTTAATGAGATTGGTGTATATTCAAATACTGATCATTATTCTGATTTATCAATGCAAGAACAGGTTAATTTTAATTTGTTAAATTTTTGGAAACAAAATCAAAACATGTATAAAACTTTATCCCAAATTGCACGGGATGTACTGCCAGTGCAAGCCTCCACGGTTGCTTCAGAGTCGGCATTTTCAGCGAGCGGGAGGGTTTTGGATGACAGGAGGAGTCGTCTTAACCCCGAGTCGCTCGAGCTATGTGTATGTTGGAAGGATTATCTTGATGCGAAATACCGCGAGCAAGATAAACCGATTGATGATAGGAAGAGCAGTGACTCGGATGTTGAAGTACTTCCGGATGATTAGGTAATTTCTTTTTATTTTCCTTCTCTTAAGTTTTAAGAATAAAATTTCTCACAATTTTTTTTTCATATATATATATATATATATATATATAATATAATAAATTTTTACAAGCAAGATAGATATTTTTCTGTATATATAAAAAAATAGGTAACTTCGCCTGTTTGTTTACAAGCAGCCGGTCCCAAGCCCGGATAAAAGGAGGAGGGCCTATAAACACATTTATCTTCAATGTATATGATTTATAATGAAATAAAAGGATAAAAATTAGGTTCGTTAAATTATGAATATTGGACATGCCTAGAGTACAATTTTCTTAAACAATAACAACAAATTACCATAGTTAAAACCCTTACCTTGAATAACAAGAAAATGCCAAAAAATTTTAAAAAAATTTGGGCATGGGCCCGGCCCAAGCCCGGCCCTAAATGTTGGGCCTGGGCTTGGGCTTGGACCAGGCCCAGATATCCTTAGAACCAGGCCCGGCCCGATTGGCAGCCCCTTGGCCCGGGCCGACCCGATTTGCTGGAGGCCCGATGGACTTGGGCTGGGCCGGCCCAAGCCCGGCCCATTTGACACCTCTAAATGTAGTGGACGGTAAATTATTGTTTGCTATATCATGTTGCTGACGGCCAAATCGCTCTAGCAACTTGCTAGCGCTAGCAATGTATCAGCTCATATATATATATATATATATATATATATATATATATATATATATGTGTGTGTGTGTGTGTGTGTGTGTGTGTGTGTGTGTCTATGTATATACAAACACACACACATATGTATATGTATGTGTGTGTGTGTAAGTATGTGTGTATATGTGTGTGTGTGTATGTATGTATGTGTGTGTGTATAATATATGTACAGGGGCGGACAAACGTTGTGACAAGGGGGGCTGAAGCACCCCCTGACTTCTGAAAAAAAATTATTTTTTTCGGGAATCGCACCCGACTCCGTTCCCGAGATCCATGAGATGCCGTTCCCGATACCCCGTTCCCCGAGAAATATAACTTGGCAGTCATCCTTCTCTCTCTCTCTTACGTGACCTTGAGTCGGCGACCGCCGGTGGACTAAGCTCAGGCAGGCCGTGATGACTGACGAAGCAACTCCGACAGATCAGGATCTACCGGCGACGCACCGATACCTCGACGACGGCGACGAGATCTACCCCTCACTCCGCTCTTCGACTGCTACTCCGAGGTTTTGACCAGATCTGGTCCCTCAGGCTTCATCCCCTACCGGCAACGACTAACCAGGCTTCCTGCCTCCCTGCCGGCGACGACTGACGAGGGCTCCCTGCCGGCGACGGCTGACAAGGCTCCCTGCCCTCCGCTCCCTGCCTGGCTCTGGCTGCCTTCAGTTCAAAATTCAAAATGGAGCTGCACTGCAGAGGTCCGTGAGTGATGAGTCAATGTGAGGTGAGGTGTAACTTGTCTGATGAGACTTGAGACTGGGTAGGAAGGTGAAGTAATGAGGTGCACATGTGAGGTGAGGTGTAAATTGTCTTATGAGGTGGAAGAATGAGAGCCGTATCCGTGCAATTTTGAAGACACCTGTGAGTTTAATGGAGTTGGCCTGTCGTTGGTAGGCAGAATTGTTTCATCAGTAGTGGCAAGTCTGTAGTTCTATAGAAAAAGATGAGCAATTTGGCTGTAATTGGGTGCCAAATTTGTCGTCTTTGGTGAGCAATGGCAGAGATGTAAATGAGAGGAAATTTGAGGATAGTTTCTTAAAACTGATGTGGATGACCTTAGCCTTTTATATATGTGTACAGATATATGTGTAAACACTATATAATACATTGTTTGTATGATTGTATCCTCGTCTAGTTTGTGCAATTATATTGAGTTCTGACTTCTGAGTACCGTGCCTTGAGATATATGTTAATTGCCTTGTTACTTGTAAAGATCATCATGCTTAATACGAGCTTTAACAAGTGAAACAACTTTCTGTACTGCCTATGAATTTATGATGTATCTTGTATCATATTATCATGGATTGGGTCCTGGGAAAAAAAAATTTGCACCCCCTGAAAAAAATTTATGGTTCCTCCCCTGTATATGTATATATATACATATATATATATATATATATGTATATATATGTATGTATGTATGTATGTATCTACATACATATATACATATATATATATATAGATACATATGTATGTACATACATATGTATCTATATATATATATATGTATATATATCGCTATAAGAAAATACGTTTTTAGCGATGAATTTTTACCGATGGAAGACAATCCGTCGATAAAACGACTTTAACCGACGGATTATGCTGTCGGTAAAAGTACATCGTTAAATTTTTTTTATTACCGACGAAGTAACTGTCGGCAAAAGTTTTTGCCGACAATATTTTTGCGACTGTCTTTTAGCTACGGAATTATCGTCGCTAAAACTTTTTTACAACATTATTCTTTTCGAGGGTTTTACAAAATTGTTTTAGCGACGGAATTGTGCCGTCGCTACAACTTCCGTCGGTAAATGTCGTGATTTACCGACGGACTTTTAGCGACGGGATATTACCATCGCTAAAAGTTCTCGATTAAAACATCCAGATCTGCTTCTTTCTCTTTCCCCGTTTCTCTCTGAAAATCTTCCACTGCTGTTCTGAGCTCCGGCGACCAACCTCCATGGTGACCCACCTCCGGTGATCCCCCTCCACGGTCGCAAGTTAAAAGCCTCCACTACACTGCCCTCATGTGAAAATCCCTCCACTGCCGCTGCGTGAAAAGCTTGCCCCCACCGTCCTCCATTGCCGCCGGCTATTGTGCTTTCTAATATAGTTAAGTTCTCAACGTAACACCCTAATTATTTTTTCTGCCTAGAAATTATTCGAATGGATTCAAAATTATGAAATTTTTATTAGAATTTGTTTCATAATTTATAGCTCAATTTTGCATTGAACCTGTATGAAGGGTGGGGTTCATGCATGCTACTCCTCTTAACTTGTGCTAAGTTAGCTTTGACATCTTACCTCTTTGGTTTGCACCAAAAAAATAAATAAATAATCTATGCCTCTTTGGGTATCCTTTTGGCCCTTGCTTTCATGTCGTTAAGGCAAAAAGTATATTAAATAACAAACTGTGGCCTGGTCAAATTTTTTTATCTTTATCTTAAATTGATCTTCGAAAAGTAGAGAATCAGAACTGATAGGCTGATACCAAAAGCATCAACACAATAAGGTTACATCAACTTATTTTTGAGGTCAACCTTTTCGACAAACGTTGACATCTCTGTGAGTATGCCAAATAATTACTGGTGAACATGTTCATAGACCAGATTTTCAACTGCTCTCAAGTCAATTGCTGGTGAGCATTCCGTCTCCTTGATTAACCTTTCATAGACCAGATTTTCAACTTTTTCTTTGATAGAAAAAAAAAAAAACATTAACCTTTGAACAGCTCATACCTTCTGGAAGTTTACTTTACGTACCCATGGGAGGATTACAGTACTGTTAGAGCAACACGTTCCGAGAGACTCGTGTTGTTCATAAGCAGCTCAGCTATTTCTTATCTTGTTCCAAAATATTAAACTCTGTAAGGTAAACGGTGCTGCAAAACATGCTACGAGCAGGTCATAGAGGGTACTGGCATTGCATGGTTTTGGGAGGGCCGATGTATGCGCTGATCATAAATTTTCGTATCTTGAAAAACGTGAAAATTCTGATCATCTCAGGAACACTGGAGTACATACATAGTGGAAGAGGACTTCAAGTTCATATCTAGCAATGGATAAAATGCTGTGAGAATTCCTGTTGGATGGTGGATAGCCAGTGATCCCACACCCCCTAAGCCATATGTTGGGGGATCCTTGCAAGCATTAGACAATGCTTTCTTGTGGGCACAGTAAGTAATTTTCTTCTATCATCTACATCTAATTATAGAATAAAAAACTTGACTGGTAGCTAAATTCATGTTTAGGAAGATACATATAGGTCAATGTGTCAAATAAATCTCTTCTTTTGCTGCACTTTCAAACAGAAACCTTATTTGGAGAAATATCTAAATTTCATCAAAGTGTTACGTGCGTGCCATTAATGGAACTACTTTCCTACCCGCGTACATGGAAATACAATATCAAGGTGATAATTGATCTACATGCTGCTGCTGGTTCACAAAATGGTTTCGAGCACAGCTCCTCCGAAGATGGTTCTCAGGAATGGGGACAGACTGATGAGAACATACAAGAGACAGTAGCTGTAATAGACTTTCTAACTGCTAGGTACAACCCATCCTATGGCATGCCTATGTGTCACGGGCTGCCCCTTGCACCCGCCTAGTACAGCGCCCCCGCGCCCATCCAGCTCAGCGCCCCCGCGCCCTTCCAATAGGCGCCCATGCGCCCTCACAAGTTTCTCAAGTCTCGCGCCCATGCGCCCATCAAGCATAGCGCCCGCGCGCCCATCAAGCATAGCGCACGTCAAAAGCCAACAGTGAAGATCTAAAGATCCAGGCGTGTGTTTTTGCTCAATTTTGGTGGAGACCACCGTTGTATATATTTAAGTTTCCCTGTAAAATTTCAAGTCATTTTGAGTTGTATTTCTCTAAAAAGGGGCACTATGACTCTTCGCACATAGTTACGTCTACTACTGTCACTTTGGTTTTTCCTCCTAATGGTACTATACGGGAGTCATGCACACCCATACCCGAGAGTCCCTTACTTTGTTTTAGCTTGCCTGTCTAGCTAGATTGCACACTGTGGATGCAAACAAAGCCTTTTGTAAGTTGTAATGATGCTATTGAAATAATGAAGATATTTGTGACCGTTTTGCCCTCGTGTTGAAATTTACTCTTTGTGCACTGTTTTATGCGATGTTGATGCACTGCTTGCTTTAAATTGTTGGGATTGGTTGGCGGACTCTTCTTGCGAGCGGCAAGTCGAGTGCCACACACGGTTTCCTTGTGCCATCAAGGGCCACCGTGTGTCAGGTGGTATCAGAGCCGCGGTTGCCCAAGGGACCGTGGCTTCAGCTAAGAAAATATTGTGGGATAGTTTGCTGAGAAAAACTATGGCCAACACGAAAGAGAGAATCGATGCTTTGGAAGCACAGAAACATGACATGTTCAAGAGTGACCAGGATGCTCCGGGCATCCTGAAGCAATTCTCCCTTCGCCTTGATGCGTTGGAAGTGAATCTTGAAGCCACTGATAATACCCGATATGCTGAGAGCATGGAATGGGAGGGGAAGTTTCAGGAGCTTCAAGATCAAGTGGAACACCATGCACGTCACAGTGAAGGTATAGACTGGGAGTCTAAATTTCAAGAACTCCAGGATCGAGTGGAGCTTCTTAGTCGTGCAGTGGTTAACACACCCGCTGGGGGTGCGGAGCACTCATCGAGGCCCCGAGTGCCAGAGCCCAAGAGTTACGGGGGAGCCCGTGACGCCAAGGAATTAGAAAATTTCCTTTTCGATATAGAACAATACTTTCGAGCCATCAGAGTAGACTCGGAACCGACAAAGGTGTCGATGGCTGCCATGTACTTAGTTGGAGATGCCAAGTTATGGTGGCGGAAGAAGTACGCAGAGATCGAAGATGGGTCTTGCGTCATAAACACATGAGAGATACTCAAACGTGAGCTAAAGAGTCAGTTTTTCCCAGAAAACACCGCATTCAACGCTAGAAAAGCGTTGCTGGAATGCAAGCACACCGGATCGGTCCGGGAGTATTGTCAGGCATTTTCTGCCTTGATGTTGGACATCAGTGACATGTCCGCAGTCGACAGACTCTTCTTCTTCATCGAAGGGTTAAAACCATGGGCTCGCACCGAGCTTAATAGACGTCGGGTGAACAACCTTAATGAAGCCATCATCGCTGCCGAGAGCCTTTCAGATTACAACTCCGAGCCATAGAGACCCCCTCAGAGAGGAAATCCAAGCAGAGGTATTGGTGGCAAGAAGCCAGGGGATCCAGTGCCAAACCAAAGTTGGGGCAGTAAAAGCAGTTGAGCGTCAAACTCTTCTACCCAACAGAAGAGTGGAGTTGGGTTCAAAGCCAAGCCTGACGCTAGCACCAGTGGAGAAGTGAAGAAACCTCCTTTCAGGGGTTGCTTCTTGTGCCAAGGACCGCACGTGATCGCTAACTGTCCGCAGCAACAGATGATGAATGCCTTCTTTGACAACATTGGGCAGGTGCAACGTGGGGAACAATCTGGCTCTCGACCAAGGCATCCACCAACATATGAGCAAACAGACACACAAGATTATGAAGAGGAAGATGCCGTCGGGGCCTTTCCTCAGTGGTGTAATGCGGTGACAACACAGGTTGGGAACCCCAAAAAGAGCTTGACTGGGGAAGAGCCTAAAGACATGCCGCCAAAGAAAAAGGGTGATGTACCAGGAAAAGGCTTGATGTATGTGGACATCAAGGTTAACAGGAAGGCCATCAGGGCCATAGTGGACACAGGAGCTACCCATAATTACATTTCTAGCACCGAAGTGGAAAGACTGGGTCTAACTCTAGAAAAAGGGTGCGGACGGGTGAAGGCTATCAACTCCGCCGCACAGCCAGTAGCGGGGATAGCGAGATCTGTTTTGATCAAGATTGGCCCATATGAAGGAAGGACCAACTTTTCAGTAGTCATCATGGACGACTTTAAACTGATCCTTGGGTTGGAGTTTCTGCGTGACACAAAGACCACAGTGATGCCATGTACCAACTCGCTAGTCATGCTTGGGAATAAACCGTGTGTCATCCCAACTATATCTTCTAGGGTGGGAGAACGTTCTATCTCAGCCCTCCAGTTGAAAAGGGGATTAAAATGGGATGAAACAACCTACCTTGCCATGCTACGGTGGGACGAAATTGAAGAAGTATCGGGACCATTACCGAAAGAAGTTAAAGTGATATTAAACGACTTTAAAGATGTGATGCCTGATGAATTGCCGAAGAAATTTCCACCTAGAAGGGCAATTGACCATGAGATAGAGCTCGTGCCAGGCACGAAGCCACCCGCCCGAGCTCCGTATCGAATGTCACAACCAGAACTTGCTAAACTCAGAAAACAATTGACGGAGTTGCTAGATGCGGGTTTGATCACTCCAGCGAAGTCGCCTTACGGTGCACCAGTCCTCTTCCAGAAGAAACAAGATGGTTCCTTGCGGATATGTGTGGACTACAGGGCGCTAAACAAGGTGACTATTCGGAACAAGTATCCTATTCCTTTAGTCGCCGACTGTTTTGATCTGCTTAGTAGGGCGAGAGTGTTTACCAAGTTGGACTTGAAGTCTGGGTAGTGGCAGGTCCGAATTGCCGAAGGTGACGAGGCGAAGACAACTTGTGTCACCAGATACGGTGCGTATGAGTTCCTGGTCATGCCGTTTGGCTTGACCAACGCCCCGGCCACATTTTGCACCTTGATGAATCAGGTTTTGCGGGACTACATTGACGATTTTGTAGTGGTGTATCTCGATGATATTGTGATCTACAGTTCCAGCTTGGACGAGCATCTGAAGCACTTGAGGAAGGTGCTTGCCCGACTGAGGGAGCACGAGCTATACGTGAAGTTGTCGAAATGCACTTTTGCCCAGACCAAGATTAAATTCTTGGGCCATGTGATAGAACAGGATCAGATAAGGATGGACTCAGCTAAAGTTCAAGTGATACAGGAGTGGCAGCCGCCAACGAATGTTTTAGAACTGAGATCTTTCCTTGGATTGACCAACTATTATAGAAAGTTTGTCCGAGATTATTCGAGAATGGCCCATCCCCTAACCGAACTTTTGAAGAAGAGCAATGTTTGGGAATGGTCCAAGGAGTGTCAATCGGCCTTCTCGACTATAAAGCAGGCTATGTCTGAAGATCCGGTACTTGCTCTCCCTGATGTGTCGAAGTCCTTTAAAGTTCATACAGATGCTTCTGACTTTGCACTAGGAGGGGTTCTAATGCAAGAAGGCCACCCGGTGGCATATGAGAGTAGGAAGCTCAACGAAGCAGAACGTCGCTACACCACTCATGAGAAAGAGTTGCTCGCGGTAGTACACTGTCTCAGAATTTGGAGGCACTACCTGCTTGGTTCCAGCTTTATAGTGCAGACGGACAACACTGCAGTGAGCCACTTCTTGAGTCAATCTAAGCTCACCTCGAAACAGGCCAGGTGGCAGGAACTTTTGGCAGAATTTAACTTCATGCTCGAGTACAGGGCAGGCTCAACCAACAACGTAGCAGACGCCCTCAGCGGGAGAGCCAAACTAGATCAAGTAGCATTGATGGCCATGAATGCTATTGTTAGAGCAGATAGCCGAGTTGCCATCAACATCGGAAAGAAGATCAAGAAGGCCCTTACCAGGGATCCGGTTGCCCAACAACTACTGAAACTGATCGAGAGTGGTAAAACTCGACAGGTTTGGCAAGAAGATGGTTTGCTGATGACCAAAGGAAGACGGGTATACGTTCCCCGAGTCGATGATCTGAGACGAACATTGATTCGAGAATGTCATGACACCCTTTGGGCAGGCCATGCCGGAGGAGAAAGAACATTAGCTCTCCTTCAATAAGGTTACTACTGGCCCCAAATGGGGGATGAAGTGCAAGAGTATGTGAAAACATGCCTTACTTGTCAGCAGGACAAGGTGGAGCGTAAGAAGAAAGCAGGGTTACTACAGTCGCTGCCGGTCCCCAAGAGACCGTGGGAGAGTGTGTCATTGGATTTCATCACTGGTCTGCCGAAGGTTGAAGACTTAGGCACAATTCTTGTTGTCGTTGATCGGTTTAGCAAGTATGCGAGCTTTATCGCAACACCCAAGTATTGCTCAGCCGAAGACACAGCGCAACTTTTCTTTAAGTATGTGGTGAAGTATTGGGGAATGCCTCAAGACATTGTCAGTGATCGGGACTCCCGCTTCACTGGAAACTTTTGGACTAAACTCTTTAAGTTATTCGGATCCCAACTTTCGATGAGTTCAAGTTATCATCCAGAATCAGACGGTCAGTCGGAGCGGTTCAATTCCATGTTAGAAGAGTACCTCCGCCATTTTGTCAGTGCAACACAGAAAAATTGGGTCAAGCTACTGGATGTTGCCCATCTGTGTTTCAACTCACGCAAAAGCTCTTCGACAGGGAAGAGTGCTTTTGTGATTGTAAATGGACAACAACCGTCACTACCCCACACGGTAAACGTCCCCAATGCCTGGAAATCCCCAAGGGCCATAAGCTTCAGTGAAGAATGGAAGCAGAATATAGATCTAGCTCACTCCTACCTTGAGAAAGCAGCCAGAAGAATGAAGAAACACGCTGACAAGAACAGGAGATCTCAAGAGTTTAACGTGGGCGACAAAGTTATGGTTAAGCTACTGCAACAAGATCGTAAATTTCTAAGAGGAAGAGACTCTCGTCTTTTGCAGAATTATGAGGGACCCCTGACTATAGTGAAGAAGATAGGCAAGATGGCTTACAAAGTTGATCCGCCTCATTGGTGGAGCCGCCAGCTCTATCCCGTCTTTCACGTCAGCATGTTGAAGCCATTCTATGAAGACACAGCCGACCCCTCTAGGGGCCAAATCAAGAGACAAGGACTCAAACCCAAAGCAGCAGGAAAGCGAGTTGCCGAAGCTATTTTGAATGATAGAGTGATTATAGCTTCCCGCAAACGCCATCAAGAGTACCTAGTCAAGTGGCAGGGACAAATGGATGAAGAAAACACTTGGGAATGAGCAACAGACTTATCAGCCTACGCCGATAAGATTGAAGCCTACCACATGCAGAAGTTGACGAGGGCGTCAACAGCTCTAGTGGGGGAGAATGTCACGGGCTGCCCCTTGCACCCGCCTAGCACAGTGCCCCCGCGCCCTTCCAACAGGCGCCCATGCTCCCTCACAAGTTCCTCAAGTCTCGCGCCCATGCGGCCATCAAGCACAGCGCCCGCGCGCCCAATTGCAGTGCCCGCGCACGTCAAAAGCCAACAGTGAAGATCTAAAGATCCAGGCGTGTGTTTTTGCTCAATTTTGGGGAGACCACCGTTGTATATATTTAAGTTTCCCTGTAAAATTTCAAGTCATTTCGAGTTGTATTTCTCTAAAAAGGGGCACTATGACTCCTCGCACATAGTTACGTCTACTACTGTCACTTTGGTTTTTCCTCCTAATGGTACTATACGGGAGTCATGCACACCCATACCCGAGAGTCCCTTGCTTTGTTTTAGCTTGCCTGTCTAGCTAGATTGCACACTATGGATGCAAACAAAGCCTTTTGTAAGTTGTAATGATGCTATTGAAGTAATGAAGATATTTGTGACCGTTTTGCCCTCGTGTTGAAATTTACTCTTTGTGCACTGTTTTATGCGATGTTGATGCACTGCTTGCTTTAAATTGTTGGGATTGGTTGGCGGACTCTTCTTGCGAGTGGCAAGTCGAGTGCCACACACGGTTTCCTTGTGCCATCAAGGGCCACCGTGTGTCACTATGCCTTTGTGTCCCATGCACATACTTTTGTTCATGTTATTCGAAAGGGTCTTGCACAAAGCGTGTCCCCTGGAGTGCATATGTTAGAAATGCCCGTACTCGTTCATTATGCCTGATGGACATGCACGAAGGGCACATCAAAGCATTCCCCTGATTATTCTTGCATTTGTAAACGTATAGGTATTCGAAGAGCCCAAGCCTCTACGTAGTTGAGCTGCTTAACGAGCCCAGGTTGCCAAGAGCAACTCTTGAGAGCGTGATCAAATACTATCGCGATGGTTACAATGCTGTCCGTAAGCATTCCTCGACGACCTATGTTGTGATGTCAAACAGACTAGGACCCATGGATCCGAAAGAACTCTTCCCTCTAGCCAGCGGCTTGCAGGGAACGGTTATTGACGTCCATTACTACAACCTCTTCTGGCCAGAAATTTTTGACAGCATGACTGTCCAGCAGAACATTGATTTCATCAACACCAACAGATCAGCGCAGCTCAACGAAGTCACCACCGCAAATGGCTATCTTACATTCGTCGGTACGTGTACCAAAGCTCTGATAACATCTTAAAAAAAAATAGGACTTACCTAAAATGAACTAAGACCAAAATTATAGAGCCATAATAAGATGGTCTAACAATCTTTTATACAATTTGCAGGGGAGTGGGTAGCCGAGTGGCAAGTTCAAGATGCGACGAAGGAGGATTATCAAAGATATGCCGCGGCACAACTAAAACTGTGGGGGCGAGCGACCTTCGGGTGGGCTTATTGGACTCTGAGGAATGTGAACCATTGGAGCCTTGAGTGGATGATAAAAAATTGTTACATCAGTCTTTAGATAAGTTTACCAAAATTGGATGCATCTGCTTCCAAGTTCTAATTAACAAACAACAGAAACCATTGTACTTCACCAAAAGTCTATTTTGAAATTGCATCAACGATCATAAAGAAAAACAATTTGGAATATTCGAACTTCTAGTACTTACGAAATAGCATGCCAAGAAGCTACACATGAAGCACAAGCTCTTCCATCCAAGAGAGTACATTTGAAACATTCTGAGCTGAACTAGTTTTTTTTCCGACTCGAGTTGGAGCAACAAAAGATCGTCTATTCCAGATTCGTGGCATTTTTTGGTCAAAAGTCCTTTTATTTCATTGAAGCTCAAACATGTACATGATCTCCTTTCTATTTTTACAAGACAAATCTGCTTCTATATAGAATAAGAACTAAACTATCCAACTATTTACAAGAAAATTCCATCATGTATCCCCCAAGCTGCACATAGTGATTGATTCCTCTTTGTTGTTGGTATTTTGCTCCGACTGCACATTTTGTACTTGATCCATTGTTGTATTACACTAGCAGATTCGTGGCATTTGTGTATTGCCTCTAATTTTATCACTAAAGTTTAACCAAGAATGTCCCAAGAACATATAAGGACAAAAATTTGTTGCTGAAACGGGGTAGGAGGAATTTGCTTTGACAGAGGTTGCATCGAAAGTTCTTCGGCGATAACTAACAAAGCAATATGTGTCGTGGTTGCCAAATTTCTTGGTGCCCAAGGTCTTGACTTGGTGCAAAGGCTTGCAATACCTATAAGTTTTGTTTCCTATCTCCAACCCCCATTCCCTCCTTGCCCTCCCTTTTTTCTGAATCATACTAGTATAATGTTGGGGTAAAGATCTCGTCCCAACTCAATTGTCAGGTGGGAATTCAGCATCAGCGATAATATTTTTACCAATTATGCAAAGTAAGCCAAACCCAGATAATAGTATCATGCGATCTCAAATAATAACAAACCACAAGACACTAGGATTTAACGTGGAAACCCTCCAATGAAAAAGGAAAAATCATGGGCCAAACTCCGAATGAAATCCACTATGGTTCTTCTCAAATTTACACACCAAATTTGAGGAATCATAATAAAAAGAGAGTGCAAAATGTTACCTATTTGGGTTGACAAACCCAAATATCAACGAAATGGGTGCTCTCTCAATTTTCTATCTAGCTGTCTTTGCTGAAAATGGGAGAAGATTTAGTACCATCTGTTTTGTAAGACTTCAACAGAGAAGTCATTACCCACTCAAACACATAATTGCCCCTATGCCACTCAAAGAGACCTAATTCAAATGGGTTAAAAGATCTGGTTCATAGATCACCTCGTAGGTGAGGACCCGAATACCCAACAATCTCCCCTTCTGAACCCATGAGAGAAGGGAAACCCAAACACGACCCTTCACTTCGAACCCATTCCAGCAAGCTCTTTACAAAGCTCAAGCTTATCACTAAGAACTATCGTCGTTGTCCATGTCAGTTGGAGTCTTTTCGGTGTGGATTTTTTTTCTAGTTTCATTTACTGCTTTTCCATCACTTGCGTATCAAATGATAGCGAATATCAATGTGCTTCGTTCTAAAATGGTATGTAGCATTCTTGCTCAAGTCCATAGCACTTTTAACTACCACAATGAACTACATACTCCTCTTAGTTCAAACCCAACTCCTTGAGAAATCGTTTCAACCACAACATTTCTTTACTAGTTTCAGTAACGGCAATGTATCAGCCTCAATCATAGACAAGGCAACACATATCCGCAGTTGGGCTGCCATGACACAGTTCCTTCTGCAAAAGTAAACAACAAACCTGATCTAGATTTCCTAACATCAAGGTCACCTGCCATATCTGAATCTATATAGCCTTCCATGACTGGTGAAGACCCCTAGAACACATGCACAAACTTGAAGTAACTTTTAAGTATCTAAGAATCCACTTGACACCTTTACAATGCTTTCTAACATGATTAAAGGGATATTGGCTCACAAAACCAACTGCATGAGCAATGTTTGGACGAGACAAATCATTGCATACATAAAACTTCTTACTATAGACGAGTAAGGAACCAATGCCATATCTTCTGTTTCTTCATTGGTCAAGGGACACATACTCTTGCTCAGCTTAAAGTGACTAGCAAGAGGAGTGCTAACTGGCTTAGCATCTCTCATGTTGAACTTTATAAGCACTTGTTCAACATATTTCTCTTGTGAAAACCTCAACTTCCTTGCTTTCCCGTTACGGGTAATTTTCATACCCAATTTTGCTGTGCATTGCTTAATTCTTTCATGTCAAAAGATTTGAACAACTCATTTTTAAGTCGATGAATCCTATTATCATCTTGCCCAATAATCAACATAAAGTAAAAGAATAATGAAGCTACCATTTGGCAATTTCCTCACATGAACACAATGATCTGTTGCAGTTTTCTTGTACTCATGACCCACAATGAATGAGGCAAACTTTTTGTATCAATGCCTTGGCGTTTGCTTGAGGTTGTAAATATTTTTTTTCAACTTGCAAACCATGTGCTCTTTCTCTTTAATTTCAAATCCTTCAGGTTGGTGCATATAAGTCTCTTCTTCCAAATCCCCATAAAGAAAGGTAGTCTTGACATCTAACTACTCAAGCTTAAGATTCGTGCTAGCCACTAACCTCAAGACTACTCGAATATAGGTCATTTTCAAAACAGGGGAAAAGATCTTGTCAAAGTCAATTCCTTTTTTCTGACCAAAGCCATTGACAACCAATCACAGCCTTTTACTTCACTAGCTTCTCGCCATCTTTCCTTAGCTTGAACACTTATTTGTTTCTCAAGGCTTTCCTACTTTCCTACTTTTAAGAAGTTTCACCAACTCGTAAGTGTCATTCTTTTGCAAAAAAAATCATTTCATCTTCCATACTTTCACCTAACAATTCTTGTCTTTATGAGTTTTGAGATTCCTAAAAGCTCTCTGGCTCCCCCTTATCAGTAAGCAAAATGTACTCATTGGGCGAATATCTAACAAATGGTACACGCTGTCTGGTAGACCTCCGTGTCTGATGCGCCATCTTCTCTGGGGGTTCTTAATGCTCCCCGTGATCAAGCTAGACCCTCTGTCTCTAGCTCACCTTTAACACTTATAAAATTTGTCTCTGGATCTTCTTCATTAACCTTTTCCCCATCTGTAACATCTAAAGATGAAGAAGGTACTGTGCAAGGTCAAGAGCTCTCACATTCTTAAGCTGTGTCTGTTTCTTAAAATTTGCCAAATTTTATTTCTCTAAGCACCACATGTCTGCTCCTGTACAACTTCTTCGATTTAGGATCCCAAAACCTGTAACCAAACTTTTTATCTCTAAAACCCACAAAACTGCACGGAGTTAACTTGTTATCAAGCTCCAATCTCTACACCTTTGGTACATGTGCAAATGCATTACACCAAAACACTCTCAGATAAGAGTAGGAGACATCACCCTTTTTCCACACCTTCTTTAAAATCTCAAAATCTAGTGGAGCTGAGGGAGATCTATTGTTGAGGTAACAAGCAGTTTGAACAGCTTCCCTTCAAATGACTTCAGAAATTTGGCCATCTGTAGCATGCATCTGACTCTCTCCACTAAAGTGAAATTCATTTCTTCGGCCACACAGATGTGCTGGGGTCCAGGAAGAACTTTCTTCTCATGCCTTATACCTTAATCCACAATTTGCTTCAAACTTATTTTAAGTTTATTCTCCTTTATTATCTGTGCGAGGACACTTCAATGAATTTCCAATCTCTCTTTCAACCATAGCATGAACCTCTGAGCACTAGAACACTTGGTCTTTTGTTTTTTGGAAATAAACCTATACCTTGCTGAAGCATCATCAATTATAGTCAAGATATACTTGTTTTCTCTTATTGATTCAACCTCAATAGGACCATAAACATCAGAGTGAACCTAATCTAACAACTTAGATTTTGTTTTAGAAGAAGAACTAAATAAAACTTAACGACTTTGCAAAATAAACCGTAATCACAAGGTTCAAAGCATTACTTTTGGCAAAAGGGATTAGAAACTTCTTCACCAGAATCTGCAACTCTTTCTCACTCATGTGGCCAAGTCTCTTGTGTCACAAGTTCGGTGAAGACTCATTTTCTATCGCATTCAACCCACTAGAACACACCTTGAGATAGGTCTTGTACAAGGTACAACAAGCTGCCCCTTTTGTAACTACCATCAAACCTTTAGTGAGCTTCTATTTTTATTTACCAAAATAATTTTCATAGCCTTGCCTTTCCATGGTTCCTAAAATCAAGTTGAGACACAATCTAAAATGTGTCAAACATCCTTCAACACAACTGTGCAACCAACATTTGTCTGAATGCACACATCACCTATTCCCACAATCTTTGACTGGCTTGTATTGCCCATCCTCACTACCCCAAAGTCACCTGCTTTGTAGGTTGAAAAGAATTCCTTCTTGGGAGTAGCATGGTATGAGGTTGTTGTATCATCAACCCACTTAATAGCCTGATCAGAAGCATGCAAGGAATCTTCCTCGCCAACAAAAAGTACTACCACATCTTCGGAGACACTGGTCGTAGTGTTCTTGTGCTCAGCCTTTTTCCCATTGACACCATTTTTCTGCGCTCACATAGGTTCAATGATTTCTAAAGAGATATAATGTGGGACATTCAAACTGCCAAGACTTTCTTTATAATAGTGTGTAAGTGATACGTGCCTAAATTTACCAAAATCGTGTACAGTAATATGATTGTTTGAAATGAACAACAAATAATTATTTTTAATTCGGTTAGCTAGGAATACTAGGTAGGGGAGTGTCAGATCCTAGAGGGAACTTTCAAGATGAACAAACTTGAGCAAATAGGCTGATGATGGTATGTAAAGAAACTACTCATCAAACATAAGCTCTTTTCTGTCCAAGAAAGTACATCTGAAGCATTCCTTGTTTATCTATCCAAGCTCTTTAGTCACGAACCGAGCTATCTTTGAACAACATTATTAATAAAATATTTTCTCCAATCAGTCGTATATCAAAACTAAATAATGGTTGGAACTTTAGCCCTTCTTGTAAACTATTAGATGATGCTAAGGAAGTGGGTTCGTAATACATATGGAGGTACCAAAAAGAGTACTATATATCCGAGTCAGATGCCAAGTATGATCGCGTGAGACAAAGTGAGGATAGAAGCAAGAACTGAGATCAAGGTTACCTAGACAAAGCTTTAGAAGTTGGTAG
This sequence comes from Escallonia herrerae, assembly GCA_033070095.1. Classification (NCBI taxonomy): domain Eukaryota; kingdom Viridiplantae; phylum Streptophyta; class Magnoliopsida; order Escalloniales; family Escalloniaceae; genus Escallonia; species Escallonia herrerae. The sequence continues at coordinate 79,223 of JAVXUP010001351.1, read as the reverse complement.
TGCTGCGTCAGTGAAGGTGCAGAATAAGTACGAATCAATAGTCAAAAGTTGAATGTTGAGTTCTCGATGTCAACGTTAGGTTCTTTCCCTTCATAAAATGCTTTACTTCTGACTTCTCGGAGTGAGAAAGTGAAAGTGTGCAAAATGAAATCTAAGCTTGAACATGAGCACTTAAGTCCACTATTAATAGGTAGATGAAAATGGCTTGTCAATTAGAGACATATGGCGCTCCTCTTATGTGCCACCTCATTTGGGGTGCACCTTGTGTTGGTGTTCCACAAATTGTCGAATCGCTTTTTTACTTGGCCTCCTGCACAACTTTGCATTGTCTGGTTAGAAGACTGACACACATAACACCGGTGTGGGCTAGCGAACATCCTTGATCTAGCCACTAGTCCAAAGAGCTTATTGAGTCCTAAAAAAGGGAGTCAATAGACGCGAAGGACCTGATAGCGATGGAAAAGGCCTGATGCCCAACCGGTGGCCTGATTAGATACAACACCCTCCGGAGACGTGCTCCCTTCTCGGAGTTCATAGGGGTCATGATCCCAAGGGTAATGATAAAGAGCCCCCCGTACTAGACGTACATTAATCACGTAGACATTCCATGGGAGATAATGTCCTAGAAGAGTCGCAAATCCCTTGTGCCAAAGAACTCGGAGTGAGCCAAGGTAGTGTCCTGTTGGGGTCTTCTACCCGAAGAGCCAAGGTAGTGTCCAACATAAGTCATCTACCTGATGTGCTCAAGTAGTGTCCAGGAAGAGTCACCTATTGATCGGGACAGGGTAGTTTCACGGATGAGTCACCTACCTAGTGGGAGGGGAGTCCTGATGTAGGAGCACTGATCAAAGCTCCCTGGCGGAGATAATTTCAGGTGGAATTTTCCTATCCGGTAGTGAGTTCTTGTGCCGGAACACTTGGAGCATGCCAAGGTAGTATCCTGGAGGGGTCGCTTACCCGACGAGTGAGGTAGTATCTTGGAATAGTTGCTTATTTGGCCAGAGGGGAGTTCTTATACCAGAGCACTCGGAGCCCCCAAAGGTAGTTTTTGGGAAGAGTTGTTTACCCTGAGGGATGCTGCACATTCTTAAAAGTGGGTCAAAATATGTTCCACAACCAAGGTAAGATGAACATGGTTTGGTCAGGGGATGGACCAATGCCAAGGGCATGATAGTGTGACAAGGTGCTGGGGGAACGATTGATAGGTGATGCGGCACAGATAAGCGCGACAAGGTGTATGCGATGCCGGGGGGACGCTTATTGGAGACAATGCGGACTCGTAATCACTAAGTGGTATGTGAGGGTTCATGACATAGGAATAACACATGGGAATAGCTGGAGGAAGTAATGCCAAGGGCATGTACTGAAAGAGATGGTGCCCAGGCATCACAACGCTAGGGCGCGACGATGGAGGTCATGGAGCATTGAACTTTTAAAGAGAGAATAGACCGAGAGGGAGGCATGGAGCCTTCGAAGAGATGAAAGACCAACGGGCAAAGGCAATAGGGAAGGAGTCCTCAAGGAGAGAAAAGACCAAGGGGTGGTGCAAGAAGCCTCAAAAGAAAGGAGTAACGAAGAGAAAAGAGAGGAGTAACGAAGAGAGGGAGCTCCGAAGGAGAGGCATGGTTAACCTCCCCAAGGAAGGGGCCTTGGGTAGATTTGTAAGGATAAGCGCTTAGGCCCACTCTGTGAGGGAAGGCCTCAAGCTGACCTCCAAGGGGAGGCTCAGGTTGATACCAAAGGATCGGCCTCATGCCGACCCATCAAGAGGAAGGCTCAGGCTATCCGCCAGGGTAATGACATCTGGCACCAATGCCAATACTTAAATTTTTTTTGGTGATGAAGGTGTGACACTTGACTTGGGGTGTGAGCTCTGAGTTAACCAAATTGATGGCATTAAACTTTGATCTTTCAATGTATGTTGATGAGTCGTTTAAAGCGGGACCAAAGAACAGTCAAGGTAGGATGGACTAGCAACATAAGGTTACATAATATACTCCAACATGTTCCTTCAATTTGTATTTCTGATTCGAAAGTATCTCTTCTCAAAAATATTTTTTGCCCATGGGATAGTCTGCAAAATATTTTTAGCTGAAAGTAAAGTTAAAGGCATCAAGATTCCTAAAACTTAGGCTTAGTTTGCTTTGTGCTTTATCTCAACCAATTTAGTTTAGTTTTTTCTATCAGGCGGTTGTCATATGAAATCTGAAAGAAACCCATCTAATATTATTGACTAAATCTAAGTTGACGAATATTGCTCAGTAACCACTTACTTGGACATTATCTTAATTCGCCATGTGGACTTTATTATTTTATTTTTTTGAAACTGTTACGGCTTTATTCATCTTTTTAATATTGATTTGGATTATATATTTTTTTCTCTCCCTCTCACCAACCAATATGATTTCAATTTCTTTTTTTTTCTCTCCCCATCTCTCTCACGGCTCATCTCTCTCATACACACAAACAAAAAAATTACGTCAGAACCTCATATATCTCATTCTATACGACTTTTTTTTGGCATACATACAATTTTTCACACCAATTTAATCTAAAATATTGGCCACAATATACTCTCACTAATACACTTGCACATAACCAAAGCTAATTAAATGGTTTTAATTCAAAATAAAGGCCTCTTCGTGAAGTTTTGTAAACTAATCCTTAATTCTCCAACATTATTTGTATTTCAGTTTTTATTTGTGGACGATAATACCATATTTATATCAGACGATGAATTTAGAATTTGTTTGGCAAACAAGTTACTAGATGAACTCTAAATTATTTGCAATTATTTTTTCATTCCTTCCCTTCTCTTGCATGTTTTCTCACTCTCTCTCTCTCTCTCTCTCTCTCTCTCTCTCACACACACACACACACACACACACAAGCTTACTTACTTTATTTCCAAATTTGTGGCACGTGAATCTACCCGTTTAAAATATATAATCAACACTTTCATGTTACTAAACCAAAAAATGGAGAAGCCTCATCTTTCTTTATATGCTACCATTTTACGGTACTTCTTTGCACATTGGGTTCAGAGCAATACTTTAACACTCCTGTAAGCCCCATTGTTGGATAACTTACGCTTACGTCTAGTTTTGATAATAACAACACATTGATCATCTTCTAGTGTATGCTTTGAGTGAATTCTTAGTAGGTATATACATACACACTCATGATGACGCGTTTGAAAAGTTGGATATGTGGGTTAAAGCCGAAGAACATTAAAGCTATAGTTGACATGATATAGAAGCTTTATCAAGTCTAATGTCAAAGAGCAGCAAATAATGCATAGGTTAAGTTACTATGAATTAAATTTGATCTTTACTATTATATAACTAGTATTGGTTTGATGTTTGGATTGATGACTACAACCTTAAATGACCTTAGGACACTTTGTATATTACATGTGAGTTCATAACCATTCACAGAAGTGTGGTTCTTGAAAAATAGTGAATTTTGGAACTTACTCAGATTTTTTCAAGAATGTTTTTAGAACTAATATTTTCATATTTTGATAAAACTTTTCATTGTTTTCCAACACAAAAAATGGCGTCTCATTCCGATTTTATGCCAAGAGTAAAAAAGAGAGTTTTGTGAAACAGTCGAGTAATAGACAGTAAGATAATGCAGTCGACTACAATTTTCAATGTAGTCGACTTTATTGACATTTTGGATGAAAAATAACAGCTAGTTTTGTCTAAAATCATGCCAAATCTTCCTATAACAGCTATATTTGATATCCACCCTGTAAAAAATTTTGGGGCTTCATCATATACCATGAAAATCACATTCTAAGCGTTCATTCATTAGAGAAAAATGAAGGCTCATAGATTAAACTTGTCTCTCTTCATATTCATGATTTTACATCATTAAAGAGAGCATCTTTGTGAGCAATTCTTTGACTGAGTTTGAGCATTTTTCAAGTCACCAATTCTCTCATCTCTTTATTGTACTAGAGACTTTCTCTCTTCATTTGTACCCATTTCCTTTCAAGATACTTTCTTTGTACACATTTGATCTTTGTAAAATGATTGTGATCAAGGCTTGGGTTTATCAAGTCTTGGGTGAGCTTTGTGGATGCAAGACTTGTGCTTAGTGTGAAGATATTACCAAGTATTGTAAGAGTTTTGATCTTAACCCAGAAGAAAATTTTTACTAGTGGATTCTAGTATGCTTGCAAGAAACTTTCTTAAAGAGGTGGATGTAGGCTTGAGTGTAGTTCAAACCGAACTATCTAAATCTACTTGTTAAGTATCTCTAACTCAATGTCTTTACTTGTTTCTTCATAATTGCTTGAGATTGTATACTTGGCATTTTCATTAATTAGAGTATTACTTGGTTTCATTGAGATTCGTGATTGTATTTAGTTTAAATTTCTCACTAATTTTTATAAACCTCCATTCACCCCCCCCCCCCCCCTCTCCAGGATTATTTTATTGATTTCAACTCTTATCAAGTGTTGAAAAATGCTATATGCACCCTCTCATTTATTTTGCACTTTTTTGTCTATTGCTAAAAAGGCTTCCCAAAGGCAATTGCTAACCTTTTTAGTAACAAATAAGAGCCGGAAAGAGACTCTTTTTACGTGATTTAATATTTTAGTACTTGTAGTTTAGGATTTCTGCTATACAGGAAGTCAAAACTAGTAATATCATGATAGGTAAATCTTTTCCCCTAAAGAGATATAATCATTAGAGCTATATGTTAGTTATGGCTACAAAACATGTCACTAAGGTGAGCTGCAGCAGCCATGAAAATGGAAAGTCTCACATCCTCTGGGAGGCATTTTGAAAAGTAACACCTTAAGTTTGATAGACAGCAATACGTAGGCGTTCAAATTGGAAGCATGTGATTCTCTATATTTACTTTTTGTGTATGAGAAAATATCGTTTACTAAAAAATATCCTACTCTTACCTTAAAATGAATTAATAAGGCGTGCATGTCAAAACTAAAGAAAGAATGACCGAAGGGATTCCACCCTCGCTTGCTATAGCCTATCAAGGGCTTGAACTGATGTCGCAAAATTGAAAAAAGTAAAATTTACCGGTTTCACGACACATTCTAACGACCCTTAAAAGATAGAAAAAAAAATTGGCTGCTATTCAGGTTGAAGAAATCTTCTTTATACCTTCCATATAGTGACAATTAATGGTCACTAAATGTTTCTAGTGACTTTTATTTAGTGACGTTAAAAAAGTATTTCTAAAAATTGTCGCTGAACATGATAGCAGAAAAACTACTAAAAATATTTAGCGATTATTAATTATCATTAATATACAAAATTAAAAAAATATATTCCTACAACTCGAATAACAGTCAAAATTTATCCTAAAAGATATTCAACCACAAATACGGAGATTAAATGAGTTGCCGGCCTATCGTTTAAGATAAGATGACAAGAAGCAGCGCACGGCATCTATCCATCGCCACGATGATGGTCATTTGTTAATTGCAATTGCCGCACCAAGATTCACTGGTGGGCTTTACCAGGTTGCCTCCACAGATTTAGACATCCAGTATTCCCTTTGTTCATAATTAGCACTGTCTTATTAGCTTTTGTGATTTCTGAGGGCTTCCCTCTTCTAAGTATTTTTTTTTTTTTTTGAGCAAAGAAGGAACGAGATATTTTTAGAAGGAAATTTTTTGACTAGAATCCGGGTTGCGGAAAGAGTTTACAATCTTCCGTATAGCGAAGATATGATAGTCGCCAGATATACTTAGCAGATTTTAATTGGTGATACTAAAAGATGCTAAATAAAAATTGTCGCTAAAAAGGTCTAGAAAAATGCCTAAAGCTCTCTCCAGCGACTAGTAGTGGTCATAGTAAAGGATTTTAAGGGGTTAATTTTACGCTACACCCCATACTTAGGGGTCAGTTGCACCCAGTACCCCGTAATTCTAATTTTGGCACCCAGCACCCAAATCTTTGAAATCTTGGTATTCAGCAGCAAATGACAGTCAAAATGGCCTTTGACCATACGTCTGTTACTTTTTAAGGGGCAAAATGATCTTTTTACCTGTTATATCCACCTTTCGTTCACGTTAGCTCCAAATGGCCCCAATAATTAATATCAGACCCTCCACGTCATTTCCTCACCCTTTTTCCCTCCCAAACTATTCATCTTCTCCAAACCAATATCGAAATGCGCGGCCACCACCTCCGACCGAAACCACTGCCTGACGAGCCATCGCCTCCGACTGAAGCCACTACCTGGTGTGCCACCATCCCCGCCACCACTCTCCCCATCATCACGACCCACCACAGTTGGCCACCCACGACCAGCTATAATTACCCACAACCACCAATCCCGAAACCCACGGCACCCCCTCTAATTGAATAGCGGCCACCAACGCCTATCGTTGATGACCGCCGCCTCTGCCACAAATCCTTCACCCACGACCACCCACGACCACCAAACCCTCCATCACCCAAGGTCACCACCTCAAACCAAATAACGACCACCAATAATGGGCGTTCGACCAACGGTGACCATTCAATGAGCCATTATCGTCTCCAATCGAACGACCATCAGACACTCCCCCTGCCTACCACCGTAATCACAACATACCCAATCACCCTATCATGCGATCTCCCCATCGATCTCCGGCGAGCCCAATCAGCCATTGCATAACATCATCACCACATAATCAGTGGTCTAAATCAAGGGTGAGAGTGACAGGTCAGGTTAGGTGAAGAGGGCGTGGGGCCACGCCTGGATGCCAAAGACCGCGGTGATGCTAGAGGCGGGTTCTTAGTGCACGGTGGTTGGGGGAACTGAGAGAAATAGAGAAGAGAGAGAGAAGATAGAGAGAGAGGAAAGAGAGAGAAAATGAGGAAGAGAGAAATGACGTTGGGCTTAGGGGGTTGGAGTTGATTAGGATTTCATGGATGAAAAGACCATTTTGCCCTTAAAAAATTAACAGACGTCTGGTCAAAGGCCATCTTGACCGTCAATTGGTGCTAGATACCAAGTTTTTAAAATTTTTGGTGCTGGTTGCCAATTTTAGAACTACGGGGTGTTAGGTGCAACTGACCCCTAAGTATAGGATGTAGTGTAAAATTAATCCGATTTTAAGCTATTACTATCAATGGGGTTACAGCTAAAATCTTTCATTTATATAGAATGAAAAAAATTGGTCGGCAAACTAATTTGGTCAAACACCAACTGGTAAGTGTCACGCTAAAGGACCATCTCGATGAAATTTAAAATGGTAAGATTACAGTCACTTAAAGTGTCTCGAAAAGCGTATGAAACTATTAGTTGCAACTTGCAAACAACATTGGCAATGAATGAGAATATCATTGCTAAAAGTAAGATAAAATTATTGTCACTGCCCTTATGAGCTAAACCAATCACGTTATGACAGGTAAAAATTACAAAATTTGTTAATGTTGTCGCCGGTCACTGAATCATGTGAAAGTTTCTTATAAGAACAAATTTTGGCTGCTACTTAGGTTGTATCAATCTTCCTCCAACTCCGTATATAGTGACAATCAATAGACACTAAATATTTTTAATGATTTTTCTACTAACACTTTTAGCGACAATTCTTAACAATATTTTTCTAGTATCACGAATTAAAAATCATTAAAAATATTGAACGACCATTTCTTGTCGCTATATAGGGTAAGAGGAAGATTCATTCAACTCGGGTAGCAGTCAAATTTTTTTTTTCTTTTAGCAGTTTTTATTGAAACACTTTCTACTTATTTTATAACATTTATTATACGCTAACTTATTTAAGTTTCTCTTTTAAAGGTGACTTTAATTTAAATTGTTCTCTGCGTTCGAGATTAGTTGTCAAATGGCTAACAAACAATCACACCAACCGCTCGTATCATTCATAAGGCCTTGGAAACAGGCCGCGCGTGTACATCTAATTCTACCCCTCCTTTGAGCCCAACATTAACAGACGCTTTGTGCACTCGTGCAGTCTTGTATGCTTGCCTTCATAAGTATCTAGTTTGATTTAAAAGGCGAGAGAAAGTGTACTAAGAGAATTTATGGCGTACAACCATGCATCGCTAAAAATACTTTTGGCATTTACCATCATTCTCCTTTTTGAATATTAGATGTCTCTCTTTTGATTAACAAGATACTTTGGATCTTTATTGAATAGAATTCTTACCATTGATGAATGTCCAACAGGATGGCACTGGGCTTCAGTTTAAATCAGTAAAAATTGGAAAATATCTGTGTGCCGAGTTGGGTGGAGGAACCATCATAGTTGCCAATAGAACAAGTGCTTCAGGCTGGGAAACATTCAAGGTAAGGAACTTCTTCCAGAATTTTGCACCTACATATATTGATTATCACACAGCTGATTAATGGTTAGATTCGGTAGGCCATATTTACGCCTTCCTTTGCTTGGTGTAGGTATGGAGGATCAATGCCACCTCTTTTCAGTTTAGGGTGTTTAACAAGCAATTTGCGGGACTTGATGCTGCTGGAAATGGGATTGATGTAGTAGCCGTTTCAAACGCACCGGGATCTGGGACGTTCGAGATCATAAGAAAACCTGATGATCTAAGCCGCGTTCGAATCAAAGCGCCAAATGGATTTTTCCTACAGGTTAGAACTAGCCCTTTCTTCTTCCCTTGTTTTCGACGATAACATATTTCGGTAACTTTGTATGCTGTCAACTTTCCGAGAGCATGACTTTACGGCTAATCATATTAGTAGTCAATAGTAAAGAGAAAAGAACAAAAGAGGGGAATGGGTCTCACTCAGTATGTATAAAGAGCTAGCAAAGAATATCCAAAAGTAAGAATGGCAGAGTTTGCTGGCTAGCACATTCATTTGATAGCTGAAAAGTGCTTTTGAATTCATGTTTGAAAGGAAAGAATCTCCCATGTGAGACTTTATGATGATTAGTTATGTTGTAAATGTAAGACTACTGGAAAAATGCTTCAGATTCAGCAAATTAAGATGTCTATAAACGTTAAAGTTCACTAATGTCAACTAGTCTTGTTGTATCTGTCATAAACTTGATCACATGTTTGGTCCAATCTATTAATAGTCGTCCATAATAGTGGCTCATTCTGACCGCATGACAGAACACATTGAGAGTGTTGAACTGTAAATGTTCTAAAATGAGATGAACAAATGTAAGACTATTGGACCAAATATGTGATAAAAAATGACTAGAAATATTTAACGACTATTATAGTCATTTTTCTTTTAACATTTTTAGCGATAATTATTAGTAGCATTAGAAAAAGTCATTAAAAATATTTAGTGACGATTGATTATCATTATATATGGGGGTCAAGGAAGATGGTACAGCCAAATTTTTTCAAATGAGATAGAAAATGGGCAGAACCACAGCCATAGGTTATTTATCTTGTCTTTATAAAAACAAATTTGAGATTAGAAGTTTGACGCTGAAGGTTGCTAATTGTCACTAAAAAGATTGCAATTGTCGCCAAAAACTTCCACGTCGTAAGACGAAGTTTAGCTTTTTGAGACGGTTGCACAATTTCAACGACTAAGAGGGCAAGTTTTAGCAATAAGGCTGTGACGAGAGTTATATTTAAAGGCTTAAAGCTAAACAATTTTTTTGATTCATTGATAGAAAGATCAAATTTAGAATTTTAATAAGACAAAGTTATTCTTTCTTCTTGGTCTATTTTTTCTCGATAATAAAAATAACTTGTTCAGAAGAATAAACTACCACATTTCTCTTTTTATAAAATTTCAAAATATGCATCAAGAGGCAAAATAGAAACTATGATTTTGGGGAAGCAATTTACTCATGCTTGTTAATTAATAGGCCAAATCGGAGGTTCTTGTGACAGCTGACTCCAAAGGGGATGGAGCGTGGGGAGAAGACGATCCTTCCGTTTTCGAGATGACCTTTAGCGGTGGACTACCCGGAGAGTTTCAAGTCACTAATGGTTACGGTCCCGAAACGGCACCACAGACCATGAAGGTAAGACTAGCAAAATTTATCACCTCATGTTTCTTTGGGAAGGGTGGGGTTGGGAGGTGGTTCATGCACGTTATTCCATTTATCTTGTGCTAAGTTAGCTTTGACATCCTCCACTCTTTCGTCGGAACATCTATGCCTCTTTGGATACCCTTTTGGCCTTTTGCATTCATGTAGTTAAGGTTCCATATCCTAATATGGTTTCCAACCAAGGCAAAAAATATATTAAATAGCAAACTGTGGCCTGGTCAATTTTTTTTAATCTTTATCTTAAATTGGTCTTCGAAAGCAGAGAACTAATAGGCTGGTACCAAAAGCATCAACACAATGAGGATACGTCAACTTATTTTTGAGGTCAACCTTTTCGACAAACGTTGACATCCCTGCGAGTATGCCAAGTAATTACTGGGGAACATGTTCATTTCAACTGTTCTCAAGTCAATTGTTGCTGAGCATTCCATCTACTTGCCTAATGTTCTTGATTAACCTTTGACTTTTTCTTTGGTCGTCCAAAGGTACGGAAAAAAAAAAACCATTAACCTTTGAACAGCTCATACCTTCTGGAAGTTTACTTTTTCTTTGTTCTGAAAGACTTGTGTTGTTCATAGGCAGCTCAGCAGTTTCTTATCTTGTTCGAAACTATTAAACTTAAGACGCGTGCCTGTGTAAGGTAAACGGTGCTGCAAAACATGCTACGATTGGGTCATAGAGGGTGCGGGCATTGAATGGTTTTGGGAGGGCCGATGTAAGCGCTGATCATAAATTTTCGTTTCTTGACAAACGTGAAGATCCTGATCATCTCAGGAACACTGGAGAACATACATAGTGGAAGAGGACTTCAAGTTCATAGCTAGCAATGGATTAAATGCTGTGAGAATTCCTGTTGGATGGTGGATAGCCAGTGATCCCACACCCCCTAAGCCACATGTTGGGGGATCCTTGCAAGCCTTAGACAATGGTTTCTTGTGGGCGCAGTAAGTAATTTTCTTCTATCATCTACATCTAATTATAGAATGAAAAACTTGACGGGTAGCTAAATCTCTTCTTTTGCTGCACATTCAAACATAAACCTTTTTTGGAGAAATTTCTTGTGGGCACAGTAAGTAGTTTTCTTCTATCGTCTACATCTTATTATTATAGAATAAAAACCTTGACTGGTAGCTAAATTCATGTTTAGGAAGACACATATAGGTCAATGTGTCAAATAAATTTCTTCTTTTGCGGCACTGTCAAACAGAAACCTTATTTGGAGAAATTTCTAAATTTCAGCAAGTGTTACGTACGTGCCATTAATGGAACTACTTTCCTACCTGCGTATATTCTAAATAATAGGGATCTTGGTTTGCAGGAAATACAATATCAAGGTGATAATTGATCTACATGCTGCTGCTGGTTCACAAAATGGTTTCGAGCACAGCTCCTCCAGAGATGGTTCTCAGGAATGGGGACAGACTGATTAGAACATACAAGAGACAGTAGCTGTAATAGACTTTCTAACTGCTAGGTACAACCCATCCTATCGCATGCCTATGCCTTTGTGTCCCATGCCCATACTTTTGTTCATGTTACTCGAAAGTGTCTTGCACAATGCGTGTACCCTGGGGTGCATATGTTAGTAATGCCCCGTACTCGTTCATTTTGCCCAATGGACATGCACGAAGGGCACATCAAAGCATTCCCCAGATTATTCTTGCATTTGTAAGCCTATAGGTATGCAAAGAGCCCAAGCCTCTACGCAGTTGAGCTGCTTAACGAGCCCAGGTCGCCAGGAGCAACTCTTGAGAGCGTGATCAAGTACTATCGCGATGGTTACAATGCTGTCCGTAAGCATTCCTCGACGGCCTATGTTGTGATGTCAAACAGACTAGGACCCATGGATCCGAAAGCACTCTTCCCTCTAGCCTGCGGCTTGCAGGGAACGGTTATTGACGTCCATTACTACAACCTCTTCTGGCCAGAAGTTTTTGACAGCATGACTGTCCAGCAGAACATTAATTTCATCAACACCGACAGATCAGCGCAGCTCAACGAAGTCACCACCGCAAATGGCCCTGTCGGTATGTGTACCAAAGCTCTGATAACATCTTAAAAAAACAAAATAGGACTTGTAGAAACTTAGGGTATTTGGAAAATATTCTTATTGTATTCAAATGTATTTTCAGAGTAGAATTTATAGAACATAAGAGTAGTATCTATGGCTATAAACTAGCTAAAAGATAGAGATAAGAATATAGAGCTAGCTACAAGATAGAGATAAGTGAGAAGAGTCCTATATGAATAATACAGATGTGCTAACATCCCCCCCTCGAGTTGATGGTGAAATGCGATAAAGCCGAAGCTTGTGCCGCAAGGCATGAAAAGGCCGAGAACCAAGGGTCTTTGTCAGGATATCCGCCAATTGATCAGCACTAGAAATAAAACGAAAGACCAAGGTTCCCAACTTAACTTGCTCCCGAACAAAGTGATAATCAAGCTCCACATGCTTGGTGCGAGCATGAAAAATAGGATTGCTAGACAAATAAATCGCACCATTATTGTCGCACCACAATAAGGCAGGTAGAGCCTTGGGAACACCAAGTTCATACAATAAAGAACCAATCCACATAATTTCGGCAGTGACATTTGCAATGGCCTTATACTCACTTTTAGTAGAGCTTTGGGTCACCGTTGGCTGCTTCTTAGAAGACCAAGAAATAAGATTCTTGCACAAATAAACCAAGTATCCACCTGTAGAACAACGATTGTCGGGACACCCTGCCCAATCCCTATCTGAAAAACATTGTAACTGAAAAGATGAATGCTTTGTAATGAATAAGCCCATAGCCGAAGTCCCACGAGGGTAACGAAGTAAGCGCTTTGCCGCTTGCCAATGGACATCAGTTGCACAATGCATAAATTGAGTGAGCTTATTAACAGCAAAAGCTATGTCAGGCCGTGTGAGGGTGAGATACTGAAGAGCCTCGATGACTTGCCTATATTGTTCAGGATGAGGTAAGAAAACACCCATGGTTTTACTCAAAGGTGGTGAAACGGCTAATGGAGTGGAGCACGGCTTGGAGGTAGCCATGTCGGTTTCCTTAAGCAAGTCGTCAATATACTTTTCTTGGGTGAGAAGAATGCCATCCAAAAGCTATTTAACTTGTATCCCCAAAAAATAATGAAGAGGTCCAAGATCACGGACCGGAAAAGCCAATTTAACATGGTGAAGAAACCACTCCATCTTCGCATGATCAGAACAGGTAAGGACTATGTCATCGACATAGACTAAGATATAAAATTGAATACGGCCCTTGCAACGAATGAATTAAGAACTATCAGCTTTGGATGGAACAAAATCCAATCAAACAAGGAAATCAGAGAGATGGTGAAACCAAGCACATGGGGCTTGTTTTAAGCCATAAAGAACGTTGAAGCTTGCAAACATGAGTGGGAAAATCCTTGTGAGCATAACCCATTGGCTGCTCCATATAAATTTCATCTGCCAATTATCCATGTAAGAATGCACTGGATATATCAATTTGACGAATAGGCCAATTCTGAACAGTGGCCAATGTAAGAACAGTGCAAATGGTTGTGAACTTTACGACGGGAGAGAAAGTCTCCTGATAATCAACACCTGATTGCTGAGCATACCCTTTGGCCACCAAACGAGCCTTGTAGCGATCAATCGTACCATTTGAATTTTTTTTGATACGAAAGACCCATTTATTCCTAATAATATTTTTGTGTGAAGGGCGATGAACCAACTACCATGTGTGATTTTGAAGGAGTGCATTTAATTCATGCTGCATATATAGCATCATGCCACTCTTGACATCTTGCCCATTAAACAACTAGAACAAGGAGAGATAGCTGATGACAAACTAACTACAAAATTATTCCTAACCAAAGAATTTAATTTTTGAATATTGGAGTGACCTAGCTGCATGTGCCAATCATCAAGAGATGGTACCGAAGCTACCATAACTACCTTTGGTTGACGCAACGAGTAAATTCCAGCTTCACTTGGCCCTTCCATCAACACCTTCTTGGTGCGCTGATCCTTGATCACAATATAATTAGACCGAAATTCAAAGAAACAAGAGTTATCAATTGTAAATCGTTGAACGGAAAGAAGATTTTAACAATTTTTGGAAAGCATAGAACATTACTTAAATCCAGCTTGCGAGTGTTAGAGTGAATAAAGGCATTACCAGTATGAGTTATTTGCAATCCTTGGCCATTTCCAACATGGAGTTGATCATTGCCCATATACTCATTTACAGCATTCAAAGCATTGACATCAGGGGTAAGATGACAATTGGCTGCTGTATCGAGAAACCAATTGAGAGGTGGCGCAACATTAGAATAATTTGCAGAAGCATTGAGATTGCGGTTTGAAAATTTGCTGTTGCGAGGAGATTGATTTTTCTGCCTTGGAGCATAGCGACTGCAACAAGTGAGAGCAATATGGTTAGTCAAACCACAAATTTGGCAAGGACCCCGATTGCGCTGCCCATAGTTGTTGCTGGGCTGATTATTGTGTTGTGAGTTGGTGCGAGGCTTAAAAGTGGAAGAGAATGGTGGTGTAGGAAGAAGGGGCGGTGAGCCTCTAAGAACGATGTTTGCCGTGGGAGTCAAGGAGTGCTTGAGCAGAATTTCATGAGCCACCAACTGACTAGCTCATAAAAGGAAACGGGTTCTTGGCGAAGATTGAGAGCTATAATTATGCTATGATAGTCGGAACCAATGTTGCGGTAAATAATTGCATTAAATTCAGCAGGAGATACCGGTCTTCCAGCAGCTCTAAGCTCATCAGATAAGGACTTAGCCTTGTGCAAATATTCAGAGATGGACAAGTCGTTCTTCTTCAACTCTTGTAATTTAATGTAGAGTTGTAGTTGACGATTTTGTGAGACTGAACCAAAGGAGTGAGCCAATGCAGTCCAAACTTCTTGGGAAGTAGAGAGGCCAATAATATATGGAAAGATTTCTTCGGTAAGGGAGGCGAAAAATAACCATGATAAAAGAAGTTGATCCTTCTTGAACCAAGCTTCATATTCCGGATTAGGAATAAGCAAATTTTCAGCAGTAGGAGAGACAATAGTTTTGGGAGGAGGAGATGAGGCACCATCAATGTGTCCATGAAGATTTTGGTAATTCAAGATGGGTAGAAATTGAATTTTCCAAGCAAGGTAATTCTTAGAGGTAAGTTTAACATAAAAAGTGTGAGTGGAGGTGACCAAAGAAGGACTGGTCGAAGCAACAGTGGAGGTTGAAGAAGATGACGCCATAGTGAAAGAAAAAAAGATTTAGATGCTCGATATAGGCTCTGATACTATGTAGAAACTTAGGATATTTGGAAAATATTCTTATTGTATTCAAATGTATTTTCAGATTACAATTTATAGAACATAAGAGTAGTATACTAAGGCTATAAACTAGCTACAAGATAGAGATAAGACTATAGAACTAGCTACAAGATAGAGATAAGAGAGAAGAGTCCTATATGAGGAATACATATGTGCTAACAGGACTTACCTAAAATGAACTAAAACCCAAATTATAGAGCCATAATAAGATGGTCTAACTATCTTTTATACAATTAGCAGGGGAGTGGGTAGCCGAGTGGCAAGTTAAAGACGTAACGAAGGAGGATTATCAAAGATTTGCCAGGGCACAACTAAAACTGTGGGGGCTAGCGACCTTCTGGTGGGCTTACTGGTCTCTGAGGAATGTGAACAACCATTGGAGCCTTGAGTGGATGATAAAAAAAATGGTTACATCAGTCTTTAGATAAGGTTACCAAAATTGGATGCATCTGCTCCCAAGTTCTAATTAACAAACAACAGAAACCATTGTACTTCACCAAAAGTCTATTTTGAAATTGTATCAACGATCATAAAGAAAAACAGTTTGGAATATTCGAACTTCCAGTACTTACGAAATAGCATGCAAAGAAGCTACACACGAAGCACAAGCCCTTCCATCCAAGAGAGTACATTTGAAACGTTCTGAGCTAAACTAGTTTTTGCTCCTACTCGAGTTGGAGCAACAAAAGATCGTCGCTATTCCAGATTCGTGGCATTTGTGTATTGCCTCTAATTTTATCACTAAAGTTTAACCAAGAATGTCCCCAAGAACATATAACGACAAACATTTGTTGGTGAGACGAGGTAGGAGGAATTTGCTATGACAGAGTTTGCATCGAATGTTCTTCAGTGACAACTGACAAAGCAATGGGTCGTGGTTGCCAAGTTTCTTGGTGCCCAAGGTCTTGACTTGGTGCGAAGGCTTGCAATACCTATAAGTTTTGTTTCCTATCTCCAACCCCCATTCCCTCCTTGCCCTCCCTTTTTCTGAATCATACTAGTGTATTACATAATGTTGGGGTAAAGATCTCGTCCTAACTCAATTGTCAGGTGTGAATTCAGCATCAGCGATAATATTGTTTACCAATTATGCAAAGTAAGCCAAACCCAGTTAATAATATCATGTGATCTCAAATAATAACAAACCACAAGACACTAGGATTTAACGAGAAAACCCTCCAATGAGAAAGGAAAAATCAAGGGCCAAACTCCGAACCAAATCCACTATGGTCTTCTCAAATTTACACACCAAATTTGAGGGAACAAACTTTGGCTCCTACCTTAGTTGTAAGAATCTTCCTTCAATCCCGTATATAGTGACAATTAATAGTCGCTAAATATTTCTAATGAATTTTTTCCTAACACTTTTAGCGAGAATTATTAGCCACACTTTTTTACCTTCACTAAATAAAAGCCACTAGAAACATTTAGAAACGATTGATTGTCGCTATATAGGGGTTAGGAGGAAGATTCCTCCAACCGGCGTAGTGGCCAATTTTTTTCCAATTCGAAGAATCACAATAAAAAGAAAGTGAAAAAAGGTTACCTATTGGTTTGACAAACCCAAATATCTACGAAATGGTTGCTCTCTCAATTTTCTATCTAGTGTCTTTGCTGAAAATTGGAGAAGACGTAGTACCATTTGTTTTGTAAGACTTCAACAGATAAGTCATTACCCACTCAAACACAAAACTGCCCCTATGCCACTCAAAGAGACCCAATTCAATGGGTTAAAAGATATGGGTCATGGGTCACCTCATAGGTGAGGACCTGAATACCCAACAATCTCCCCCTTCTAAACCCATGAGAGGAGGGAAATACAAACATGACCCCTCACTTCGAATCCATTCTGGCAAGCTCCTTACAAAGCTCAAGCTTATCACTAAGAACCATCTTAGTCATCCATGTTAGTTGGAGTCTTGTCTGTGTGAATTTTTTCTAGTTTCGTTAACTAATTTCACTACAAGAAAATTCACTTTTACCGACGGAATTTTTCGTCGCTAAAAGTAAGTATTCCGTCAGTAAAGGCTTTTTGCGACGGATTGTCTGTCGCTAAAAGTCCGTTGGCGACAACCCCGTTGCTAAAAGATTAGAGACGAAATTTAGTTGTCCCTCGAGAAAATTTCAATTTTTACTGATGGAATTGATTACTTTTAGCGACGGAATTTCTATCGCTGAAGGTGTTGTCTATATTTTGACTAATTTTTAAAAAAAATTTCGAAAAAAATTAAAAAACTTTTAGCGACGGATTTTCCGTCGCTAAAAGTACGTTGCAAAGTTTTGAGGAACGTTAGTTTTGTTGTTAAAAATGTGTCTCTAAAACGTTTATTGATATGTAGAAGGACTTTTAGCGACGGAATTCCGTCGCTAAAAAGCTAAAAAAAGGTTTTTTTTGTTATTTTTTATAAATTCAAACCTGCTTCAAATAATTAATCCTAACCAACCAACCCAACAACAATTTAACTCTTTAAACTAAGATTCATCCTTTATCACAGTTCAAGTAGTACAAATAAAATTTAAATCATAAACACCACCAACTAATACTCGATACAACAAATTACATGTTCACTAAATACAATAGATAATGTTGTACAAATCCGAAAAACAAAATAACAAGTTTCATTGAAACTAAAAGAATATAAATCAAGATCCTTGCTCCGAAGCCTGAAAAATATTTTTATGTCCACAGTTGTTACTTGTTTCTATTTGTCGATCACAACATGAAAATGAGAATCAATTGCACAATGGAGCATCAGTTGCTACCTGACAACATCATAAATTACACAATAATCAAAGATTTTTATTAAAGAACCTAGAAGATGACAAATAACTAGTCCTCAAGTGCTTATAGAGCCTAAGGAACTTGTTAGTATGGCTTACAAAACTTACCTCAGGCACATATTCTAAATATAACTGCCTAAAACATGTGAATGTTATATCATTAATAGCTAGAGAGAGCAGTGTCCAAACACGTGAATCGCATATCATGTAATACCTACCCTGAATTGTGGCTTATGTTGAGATCAACGAGGTCGGTTAAAAGACTAAATTCCTTTAGGAAGTTCATCAAGTTGTGATTTTCTTATTGTTTTCACCAATTTGCTTATTGTTTTTAACTAATTTAATGTAAGCACCTGACAATGAAATGTTACGGATAACTTATCAAGAAAAATGTGGATAATGCCCCCCTTTTCATGTACCCAATGAGTAGCAATTTAAGCCTTGGCTATTAAAGGCTTAATAACATGCAAATCTTGACCAAATGCAACAAGAACATTTATACTAGAATAAAATACCAGGAAAGAGAGATGACAATAGACAGACCTCTACTAACATTGCAAGGTCAACAACAATGCTTGTTACGTATCCAAGGACAAGTGCAATCACACTTCTTGCGACTGATGATGAGCCAATATCCACATCGATATGCATATATAAGATGTTCTTTTAGTTTAATGTTATTCAAGGAGCAGAAGGAACAAAAACCTAAACCAAAGGGAACTCTAATAGGCCTGTTTAGCCGTAAAATAAGTTGGATAAAACTCAGAATGATATTTTAGGATCAAGATTAACCATTAAGTGAAAAAACATACAGTTGACACTTTTCTTCCTACAAGATATATGTACAAACACATTACTCTAGCATACATTGAAGAAAAACCATAGTTCATTGAAACACTTTATAAAATGGCAACTTCAAAATATATGCATAAACAAAGATTAACTCGAAAAGAGGAGATTGTAAAACTATTCAATTAATTTGCCAAGCCAAAATAGCTAAAAAATTTCATTCATTATTCTTGTCACGCTTTAACGCTTTTGGTTCCTTTGGAATATTGTTCAAGTAAAAGCACAATTGCTATTGATATACTCAGTGCTAAAGACCATATCAATGTTCGCTTATCAAACTTAATTCTAAAACCCTAATTGAAGTAATTTTGTATAACACCCTTAATTCCATACTCTAATTGAAACCCCTAAACTTTAGAACCCTAATCTAAAACAAATTAACAATCAATCAGTCCATTAGAAGAACAAGAAAACGAAAATCTAACAAATCTATTCTAGAAAAAGAACAAGAATTGAACTACTGAAGAATAGAAAAGTCATCAATGGAAGGAGGAGAAATTAAAGAGATAGAACGAGATTGAGAAGGAAAAGAGCACTTACTGTCGGCGAGACTCGAGATATAGGGCTGAGGAATTGTCTTCGCCGCCGGCCGATGGAGTCCAGAGTCTAGAGTCGAGAGAGATAGTGAGAGTTGCAAGTTGCAGAGACCAGAGAAAGAGGCGAGTGCATCGTGCATGGGTTCTAAAGTCGTAGAGATCCAGTGTGGTTCCACCCCTAATGGCGGCAGCAGGGCTGGGGGTGGGTGGCTTTGGAGATGGGAGCCATTAAAGGTGGGAGGGGACGGCAGAAGTGGGCTTCGAAGCTGGAAGGGTGAGAGAGATCAAGAGGCAGAGAGAGAGAGAAAGAAAGGAGGGGGAAGGGTGAGCGACGGGAGAACATAAAGAAGGGTAGGGTTTCTCTAATTTTTAATGACTTTTAGCGACGGTAATAATCCGTTGCTAAAAATCCGTAGCTAAAGGTAATTAAAAAAATTTAAAAAACACTTTTAGCGACAGAATATTATTCGTCGTTGATTACCCGTTGCTAAAAAAATTGGAAACAACATTTTTTGAGCCAAAAAATCCGTTCAAAAATAAAAAAATGAGAATTAGCGACAGATTTTTCCGTCGATAAAAGTCTGTCGCTAAATCTCTTTACTGATGGGTTCCTCTGTCGGTAAAGATATTTAGCGACGGACTTTTATGGACGGACTATTCCGTCGCCAAAAGAGCCTTTAGCGACAATATTCTGTCCGTCGCTAAAATTCCGTCGAAAAATGATATTTTTGTTATAGTGTTTTCCGTCACCCACGTATCAAATAATAGCGAATATCAATGTGCTTCGTGCGAAAATGGTATGTAGCATTCTTACTCAAGTCCATAGCACTTTAACTACCACAATGAACTACGTACTCCTCTTGGTTCAAACCCAACTCTTTGAGAAAACGTTTCAACCACAACATTTCTTTACTAGTTTCAGTAACGGCAATGTATCAGCCTCTGTCACAGACAAGGCAACACATTTTTGCGGTTGGGCTGCCATGACACAATTCCTCCTGCAAAAGTAAACCACAAACTTGGTGTAGATTTCCTAACATCAAGGTCACCTGCTGTGATACTCCGGAAAATACCGAAAATTTATCTAACCGTGAGTTTGATTAATTAAGGGGTGTTATTTTTATTAAGTAGCAATATGTTGATGATGATTAAGTGTTAGGGAGCTAAATGGGAGGTTAGTTTGGCCTTGGGGGTGAAAATGTAATTTTAGAAAGTTAAAGGGGGTAAAAGTGTAATTTTAAAAAATATGATGAATGGGATGCATATCTTTATTAAGTAGCATCCTTTTGATGATAATGAGGTGTTAGGGGGCTACATGGATGGTCAGGGTGATTTTGGAGTCAAATTGTAAATTTCCAAAGTTGAGGGGTCAAAATGCAATTTTGGAAACTTGAGGGGCCAAAATGCATATTTTGAAACTTTGCAAATATGGCATAACCTGAGACAAATAGGCCATGCACGATGACCAACTCATGTTTGCAATAAGCTGAGTCATTGTGGAAAATATTAAAATATTTTGGGACAAAAATCTGATGGAAAGAAAATATAAAAGAAAGTTTGTGAGGGTGAAAATGAAATAGAAGAAAGCTGTGAACAGTAGCATTGGCGTGAACAGTAGCTGTAAACACATATGTATCGGTTGTGTGTGTATATATGTATATATATATATATATATATATATATATATATATATATATATATATTTGGTTATGCTAATATGTGAGTGGGGATGAAGGAATGATGATGAAATCTTGTTGGAATCATGGATATAAGACCTAAAACAACAAAGAAAGGGAAAAAAACGAATTAGGGTTTGAATTGGGTTGATTTCAGTGGTGTGGGTGTGTGTGTGTGTGTGTTTTTAGTGTGTGTTCTTCATCTTTGAAGGCTTAACTCGAATTGTTGGAGCTAAATTGAATATAATTACATAAATCGAATTGATTTGGAGCTTGAAAGTATGGAAGGCAAGGGAATTCGAACATGTAAGTGTAAGAAAAAAATGGAAATCCATGCGAAAATTAAAGAAGAGAAAACCCAGGTACATGGCTGGTTCAGGGAAGAAGAAGCTTTGTGTGTGCGTTCAAGGTGTAGTAGTGCGTGTGTTGAATCTGAATAGTGACTTGTAATTGTCGCTAAAGATGAAACCTTAATACACATGTTCTAATTTGAATTTTTAAAAATAGTTAGGGTCATATTTATCCAAAGTACAAAAAAGTGACCCTAGTTATTTTTGAGAGACCTGTATCATGGAAAACATTTCAGATTTTTCTGAGATCGGGAAGGGGGTGAACGGATGCGGGAAATTTGGAACTTTATGATAAAATTTAAAATATCAAACGAATGCGGTTTTGTGCGAAAATTTAATGAGGACTCTATAATGCTGAGAAGTTCCATTTTCCAAGTTTTGGGTCATTCTGAAGTCGTTAGCTATTTTTGGCCGAACGGGCTTTTACCCGTTCGGGATTTTTGGGCAAAAATTTTGTAAAATACTTTTTAACTCAAGAATAAATGCAGGAGGTTTAAAATATTATTTAAAGTGGTTTTGAGATTTTTATGGTGCCGGGAACCCTCAGGGGCATTTTGGTAATTTGCCACTCGGAGAGGGGTATTTTGGTAAATTTCCCGGTAAAATTTTTCAAGGGACTTTTTAGTCCAGAAAGGATTGTAAAACACCTAAAAGGTTGTTTTGAAGCTGATTTGGGGTGTTGCGGTGATAGTGAACCCCGGGGGCATTTTGGTAATTTGCAGCCAGATGGGGTATTTTGGTAAAGTTTTTCTATAAAATGCTTCAAAGGACTTGTTAGTCTGGAAAGGGATGTAAGACAGTTGAAAAGTTGTTTTAAAGTAGTTTTGAGACGTTTGTTGGGGCGATGGCCGCTAGGGGGTGTTTTGGTAATTTTTTCTTTAAAATTTTTTGAGGAAATATTTGGTCTATAAATGATGCAGTACATTTAAAAAGTAGTTTTAAAGCACTTTTGGGGTGTTGGTGATGTAGCGGCCATCAGGGGGTATTTTGGTAATTTGCCATGTTGGCGCTAAATGTTTGAGGACGCGCATAATTTAGCGTTCGGAGGGGTGGGAAGCAAAGAATAGTGGTAGTATGTCTAAAATGAGGGTTGTTATTGATAATAAGTCGATAAGGCTAGATTAAGGATCCAATTATCGAATCGAATTAACTAGCTATCGTAAGATGCTATGAACGGTTAAGTGGGAATAGGTAGAATAAGGAGTGCATATATAATGAATGATGACTAACGAGCATGATATGATTTGACTAGGTGATGTAGCTCGTTGCGATCAGAGATTGCGAGTTGCTTCGGCTATAAGCCAAGCAGTTAAGGACAATGCGGTTCTATTATGCTAATGTATTGTTTCGATTAGCATACTATGTTGATGACGTTTATGTTGGACTCTTGCTGTTATGGGTTGACACCGGTAGTCATTGTGACCGGTATACGTATATTTGAATTGTGCTGTTGAGGACTTAGGATAGAAGAAATTCCCTTAGTCCGCCCTGTTGATAGAATTTAGTGAGGATGATGGGCGTCCTTGTATGCTATGACTTGATTTGATTAGCATACCTGAAGTGGATGATGATGTTGTGTAGGGTTGTTGTGTGGTGGTTGTGAGATGCCGGTAATTATTGATAGCCGATATCTCTTCTCTTTGAGAACACCATTGAGGACTTGCGGAAATCTTCTCCCGAGTCCGTCCTATCGTTGATAATGATGTCGTTGATGTTGTTGAGGTCGTTGCGTGTTGTTGTGAAATGTTGGTATTTATCGATAACCAACATTTCTCTTATGTAAGAACGTTGTTGAGGGCTTGCGGTAATCTTCTCCCAAGTCCACCATGTTGATGATGTTACGTTGAACTCTTGTTGTTAGGTCTGAACACCGGTCAATCTTCTGATCTGGTATTCCTTGTTGAGCTGTGTTGTTGAGGACATAAGGTGGAATAAATTTTCCCTTAGTCCGCCCCGTTGATGATGTCTTGTTTCTTGGCTGTAACGTGATTAGGGAAAGCACTCTAAATGAGTTCCCTGCTTGTTGACAATGTCTCTTTTATTTACTTGAGACTGAGATGAACATCCCGTAAAATGGGACATCAATATGAGGAGGATGGCCTGTGAAACATGATCACTGGCAAAGAGGATGTAGGGCGCGCGAGTGGAGTCTGTCATGTCTGGTCGAGTCTAGTCTGTCGTGTCTGAGTTGCATTGCATTTGATTTTCTTTTGATGTTAATGATGTTAATCACTTGTATTTCGTTGATGTTTATCTTTAAATTTCTTGTTTTAGTATTCACTTGCATAGTCAGTCTGTCTGTCTGTCGGTCAGTCAGTCCAGTCCATGAGGAGGTGGCAGTAATGCTGTTCTATTGGGCCTTAAAGCCGCTCAGTCTAACGAAAGAAAACTTTTCGTTTGACAAGTTATGTTGATGCTAAAATTTATTGACTACTCTTGATTCATTGCTATCGTTGAGATGATTATTATTCCTCCGAGTCTTTTGAATCATTTGTACACGATATTCCTCGTGTTGTCTTTACTGGGCGATTTGCGCTCATTCCTTATGTTGTATTGTGCAGGCTGTAAGGTCGATCAAAGAGAACCCTCTAGAGAAAGGAAAAGAAACAAGTTAGAAAATTTGAGCAAGAGGATACGTTGTGTGAGGTAAAGATTGAGCAGTGAGATTGATTGCTAAGAATCCTACGACTACAGTCGTAGGTTGTATATGTTGTGTTGTTTAGAGACTGGAAAGTCTTCCGCTGAAGTATGATGTACGTTGGGAAATTTTTTGTAAGGACGCATTTTGGAGCGTCTATTAATGATATATGAGTATGAGGATGTAGTTGCTCTGTATTCAACATAGAATTTTGAATGTGATTATGATCGATAACTCAGCCCTGTGATGTCACCAGGGTTGAGGGTGTCGCACCTGCCATATCTAAATCTATAAAGCCATCCATGACTGGTGAAGACCCCCAAAACACATGCACAAACTCGAAATAACTTTTAAGTATCTAGGAATCCACTTGACATCTTTCCAATGCTTTCTACCAAGATTAAAGGGATATCGGCTCCAAAACCAACTGCATGAGCAATAGTTGGACTAGAAAAATCATTGCATACATAAGACTTCTTACTATAGACGAGTAAGGAACCAATGCCATATCTCCTATTTCTTCATTAGTCAAGGGACACATACTCTTGCTCAGGTTAAAGTGACTAGCAAGAGGAGTGCTAACTGGCTTAGCATCTCTCATGTTGAACTTTATAAGCACTTGTTCAACATATTTCTCTAGTGAAAACCACTACTTCCTTGCTTTCCCGTTACGGGTAATTTTCATACCCAATATCTGTTGTGCATTTCATGTCAAAAGACTTGAACAACTCATTTTTAAGCTGGCGGATCCTATTATCATCTTGCCCAATAATCAACATATCATCAACATAAGGTAAAAGAATAATAAAGTTACCATTTGGCAATTTCCTCACATTAACACAATGATCAGTTGTAGTTTTCTTATACTCATGACCCACAATGAATGAGGCAAACTTTTTGTATCGATGCCTTGGCATTTGCTTGAGGTCGTAAAGACTTTTTTCAACTTGCAAACCATGTGCTCTTTCTCTTTAATTTCAAATCCTTCAGGTTGGTGCATATAAGTCTTTTCCTCCAAGTCCCCATAAAGAAAGGCAGTCTTGACATCTAACTACTCAAGCTCAAGATTCGTGCTCGCCACTCACCCCAAGACTACTCGAATAAAGGTATTTTTCAAAACCGGGGAAAAGATCTTGTTAAAGTCAATTCCTTTTTTCTGACCAATGCCATTGACAACCAATCACAGCCTTGTACTTCACTAGCTTCTCGCCATCTTTCTTTAGCTTGAACACTTATTTGTTTCTTACTTTTAAGAAGTTTCACCAACTCATAAGTGTCATTCTTATGCAAAAAATTCATCTCCTCTTCATACTTTCACCCATCAATTCTTATCTTTATGAGTTTTGAGCTGCCTAAAAGCTCTTTGGCTTCCCCTTGTCAGTAAGCAAAATATACTCATTGGGTGAATATCTAACAAATGGGACACACTGTCTGGTAGACCTCCGTGTCTGAGGCACCATAGTCTTTGGGGGTTCTTCATGCTCCCCTTGATCAAGACCCTCTATCTCTAGCTCAGCTCTAACACCTATAAATTTTTTCTATGGAGCTTCTTCATTAACCTTTTCCCCATCTGTAGCATATAGAGATGAAGAAGGTACTGTGCGAGGTTAAGAGCTCTCACATTCTTAACCTGTGTCTGTTTCTTGAAATCTACCAAATTTTATTTCTCTAAACACCACATGTTTGCTTCTGAACAACTTCTTCGATTCAGGATCCCAAAACCTGTAACCAAACTTTGTATCTCCAAAATCCATAAAACTACACGGAGTTAACTTGTCGTCAAGCTTCAATCTCTGCTCCTTTGGTACATGTGCAAATGTCTTGCACCAAAACACTCTCAGATAAGAGTAGGAGACATCACCCCTTTTCCACATCTTCTTTAAAATCTCAAAATCTAGTGGAGCTAAGGAAGATTTATTGTTGAGGTAACAAACAGTTCGAACAGCTTCCCTTCAAATGACTTCAAAAGTTTGGCCATCTTTACCATGCATTTGACTCTCTCCACTAAAGTGCAATTCATTCATTCGGCCACACTAATGTGCTGGGGTTCCGGAGAAACTGTCTTCTCATGCCTTATACCTTAATCAACAATTTGCTTCAAACATATTTTCCTTTATTATATGTGCAAGGACACTTCAGTGAAATTTTCAATCTCTGTTTCAACCATAGCATGAAACCTTTGAGCACTAGAACACTTGTTCTTTTGGAAATAAACCTATACCTTGCGTGAAGCATCGTCAATTAAAGTCGAGATACCCTTGTTTTCTTTGATTGATTCAACCTCAATAGGACTACAAACATCAGAGTGAGCCAAATCTAACAACCTAAATTTTGTTTTAGAAGAAGAACTAAATAAAAATCTATGACTTTGCAAAATAAACAGTAATCACAAGGTTCAAAGCATTACCATGGCAAAAGGGATTAGAGATTTCTTCACTAGAATCTGCAACTCTTTCTTACTCATGTGGCCAAATCTCTTGTGTCACAAGTTCGGTGAAGACTCATCTTCTATCGTGTTCAACCCACTAGAACACACCTAAGATAGGTCTTGTACAAGGTACAACAAGATGCCCCTTTTGCAACTACCATTAAACCCTTAGTGAGCTTCTATTTTTTGTTGCCAAAATAATTTTCATAGCCTTGCCTATCCATGGTTCATGAAATCAAGTTGAGACACAAATCTAGAATGTGTCAAACATCCTTCAACACAACTGGGGAACCAACATCTGTCTGAATGCACACATCACCTATTCCCATAATCTTTGATTGCCTTGTATTGCCCATCCTTACTACCCCAAAGTCACTTGCTTTGTAGGTTGAAAAGAATTCCTTCTTGAGAGTAGCATGGTCTGAGGTTGTTGTATCATCAACCCACTCAATAGCCTGATCAGAAGCATGCAAACAATCTTCCTCACCTACAAAAAGTACTACCAAATATATCTTCGGAGACACTGGTCGTAGTGTTCTTGTCCTCAGCCTTTTTCCCCTTGACACCATTTTTCTGCGCTAACATATGTTCAATGATTTCTAAAAAGATATAATGTGGAACATTTGAACTGCCAAGACTTTCTATATAATAGTGTGTAAGTGATACGTACCTAAGTTTACCAAAAATCATGAACAGTAATACGATTGTTTGAAATGAACAACAAATTCTTATTTTTTAATTCGGTTAGCTGGGAATACTAGGTAGCGGAGTGTCGGACCCTAGAGGGAACTTTCAAGATGGACGAGCGAATAGGCTAATGAAATAAGTTAGATTGGTATGTAAAGAAACTACACATCAAACATAAGCTCTTCCCTGTCCAAGAATGTACATCTGAAGCATTTCTTGTTTATCTGTCCAAACTCTTTAGTCAAGAACTGAGCTATCTTTGAACAACATTATTAATAAAATATTTTCACCAATCAATCGTATATCAGAACTGAATAATGGTTGGAACTTTAGCGCTTCTTGTAAACTATTAGATGATGCTAAGGAAGTGGGTTCGTAATACATGTGGAGGTACCAAAAAGAGTACTATCCGAGTCACGCGTGAGACAAAGTGAGGATAGGAGCAAGAGCTGAGATCAAGGTTACCTTGACAAAGCTTGAGAAGTTGGTAGTGGTGCATAAGTGAAGGTGCAGAATAAGTACGAATCAACAGTCAGAAGTCGAATGCTGAGTTCTCGATGTCAACGTTAGGCTTTTTCCGTTTATAAACTGCTGTACTTTTGACTTCTCGGAGTGAGAAAGTGAAAGTGTGCAAAATGAAATCTAATCTAGAATATGAGCACTTAAGTCCACTATTAATATGTAGATGAAAATTGCTTGTCAACACGAGACATATGGCGCTCCTCTTACGTGCCACCTCATTAAGGGTGCACCTTGTGTTGGTGTTCCACAGATCGCCGAATCAATTTTTTACTTGGCCTCCCACACAACTTTGCTTTGTCTGTTCAGAAAACTAACACACATAACACCGGTGTGGGCTAGCAATCGTCCTTGATCTAGCCACCAGTCCAAAGAGCTTATTGAGTCCCAAAAAAGGGCGCCGATAGACTCGAAGGACCTGATAGCGATGGAAAAGGCCTGATGCCCAACTGTCGACTAGACTAGACACAACGCCCTCCAGAGATGTGCTCCCTTCTCGAAGTTCATGGGGTTCATGATCCCAAAGGTACTGATAAAGAGCCCCCAGTGATGGACGTACATTAATCACGTAGACATTCCATGTGAGATGATGTCCTAGAAGAGTTGCATATCACTTGTGCCAAATAACTCGGAGTGCGCCAAGGTAGTGTCCTGTAGGGGTGTCCTACTCGATGTACTGAGGTAGTGTCCAAGAGGAGTCACCTGCCGATCGGTCCGAGGTAATTTCACGGATGAGTCACTTACCTAGTAGGAGGGGAGTCCTGATGTAGGAGTGCTGATCAAAGCTCCCTGGCGGAGATTATTTCAGGTGGAATTTGCCTATCCCGTAATGAGTTCTTGTGCTGGAGCACTTGGAACATGCGAAGGTAATATCTTGGAGGGGTCACTTACGTGACGAGTGAGGTAGTATCTTGGAAAAGTTGCTTATTTGGCGGGAGGGGAGTTCTTGTGCTAGAGCACTCGCGAAGCCCCCCAAAGGTAGTTTTTGGGAAGAGTTGTTTACCCCGAGGGATGCTGCACATTCCTGAAAGTGAGTCAACGTATGTTCCACAACCAAGGTAAGATGCACATGGTTTGGTGAGGGTATAGACTAATGCCGAGGGCATGGTAGTGTGACATGGTGCCGGAGGGACGATTGATAGGTAGTGCGGCACAAATAAGCGCGAAAAGGTGTATGAAGTGCTAGGGGGACTCGTAATCACTAAGTGTTATGCGAGGGTTCATGACATAGAAATAACACGTGGGAATAGCTGGGGGAAGTAGTGCCAATGGCACGTACCGAAAAAGATGGTGCCCAAGCATTGCAGCGCTAGGGCGTGACAATGGAGGTCATGGAGCAATGAGCTTTTAAGGAGAGAATAGACCAAGAGGGAGGAAGGGAGCCCTCGAAGAGATGGAAGACTACCGATCAAGGGTAGTAGGGAAGGAGTCCTCAAGGAGAGAAAAGACCAAGGGGTGGTGCAAGGAGCCGCAAAATAGAGGATTAGCCAAGAGATGAGGAGAGAAAGGTCCCAAGGAGAGGCATGGTTAACCTCCACAAGGAAGGGGCTTGGGCTAACTTGTAAGGATAAGCGCTCGGGCCCATCCTTAAGGGAAGGTCACAAGCTGACCCCCAAAGGGAGGGCTCAGGCTGACCCTAAGGGATCGGCCTCATGCTGACCCCCCCCCCCCCCCCCCAAGAGGAAGGCCCAGGCTAACCGCCAAAGGAATGACATCTGGCACCGATGCCAATACTTAAAATAATTTTGGTGATGAAGGCGTGACACTTGACTTGGAGTGTGAGCTCTGAGTTAACCAAATTGTTGGCATTAAATTTTGATCTTTCAATGTATGTTGATGAGTCGTTTAAAGCGGGACCAAATAACAGTCAAGGTAGGACGGACTAACAACATAATGTTACATAATATTCTCCAACATGTTCCTTCAATTTTTATTTCCGATTTGAAAGTATCTCTACTCAAAAAAAAAATTGGCCCATGGAATAGTCTGCGAAATATTTTAGCTGAAAGTAAAGTTAAAGGCTTCAAGATTCCTAAAACTTAGGCCTAGTTTGCTTTTTTGCTTTACCTCAACCAATTTAGTGTAATTTTTTCTATCAGGCGGTTGTCATTAAAAATTGTTAAAACTCCAAAACTTTTCATAGACCTCATATGAAATCTGGAAGAAACGCATCTAATATTATTGAATAAATCTAAGTTGAAGAATATTGCTCACTAACCACTTACTTGAATACTATCTTAATTCGCCATGTGGATTTTATTATTTTAATTTTTTGAAACTGTTACGGCTTTATTCAGCTTTTTAATGTTAATTTGGATTCTTTTTTTCTCTCTCTCACCAACCAATATGATTTCAATTTCTATTTTTTTTCTCTCTCGATCTCTCTCTCGGCTCATCTCTCTCATACACACAAACAAAAAAATTACATCAGTACCTCATGTATCTCCTTCTAGACGACTTTTTTGGCATACATACAATTTTCCACACTAATTTAATCTAATATATTGGCCACAATATACTCTCTCTAATACACTTGCATATAACCAAAGCTAATTCAATAGTTTTAATTCAAAATAAAGGCCTCATCTTAAAGTTTTGTAAACTAATCCTTAATTCTCTAACATTATTTGTATTTCTATTTTTATTTGTGGACGATAATACCATATTTATATCGGACGGTTAGTTTAGAATTTGTTTGGTAAACAATTTACTAGATGAACTCTAAATCATTTGTAATTATTTTTTTTTCATTCCTTCCCTTCTCTTGCATGTGCTCTATCTCTCTCTACTCTCTCTCTCTCTCTCTCTCTCTCTCTCTCTCTCACACACACACACTTTTTCCTAATTTGTTTCACGGGAATCTACCCTTTTAAAATATATAATCAACACTTTTCATGTTACTAAACCGAAAAATGGAGAAGCCTCATCTTTTTTTTAAGGCACCATTTTACAGTATTTCTTTGCACATTGGGTTCAAAGCAATACTTTAACACTCTTATAAGTCCTACGGTTAGATAACCTAGGCTTACATTTAATTTTGATGATAAAAACACATTGATCATCTTCAAGTGTGTGCTTTGAGTGGATTCTTAGTAGGTAAATACATACACATTCATGACGACACGTTTGAGAAGTTGGATATGTAGGTTAAAGCCGAAGAAGCTTAAAGCTATAGTTGACATGATATAGAAGCTTTATCTAGTCTAATGTCAAAGAGCAACAAAGATTGCATAGGCAAGGTACTATGAATTATGATTGATCTTTACTATTATGTAACTAGTATTGGTTTGATATTTGGACTGATGACTACGACCTTAAATGACCTTAAGACACTTTGTATATTGCATGCGAGTTCATAACCATTCACAGAAGTGAGTTATTAAAAAAAAATGAACTTTTGAACTCACTCAGATTTTCTCAAGAATGTTTTTGGAACTAATCTTTTCATATTTTGATAAAATTTTTCATAAGCTTTCCAAAGCAAAAAACGGCGCCTCAATCCAATTTTTCAAGAGAAAAGTTATGCCCAAAGTAAGAAAGAAAGTTTTGTGAAACAGTCGAGTAATAGGCAATAAGACAATGCAGTCAACTACAATTTTCAATGCAGTCGACTTTATTGACATTTGGATGAAAAATAACAGCTAGTTTTGCCCTAAATCTTCCTATAACGGCTACATTTGATATCCACACTATAATTCTTTTTGGAGCTTCATCGTATACCATGAAAACCACATTCTAAGCGTTCATTCATTAGAGAAACATGAAGGCTTATATATTAAATTTTTTTCTCTTCATCTTCATGATTTTACATCATTAAAGAGAGCATCTTTGTGAGCAATTCTTTGACTGAGTTTGATCATTTTTCAAGTTATCAATTCTCTCATCTCTTTATTGTACTAGAACATCATTTGTACCCATTTCCTTTCAAGAGGCTTTCTTTGTACACAATTGATCTTTGTAAAATGATTGTTATCAAGATTTGGGTTTGTCAAGTATTGGGTGAGCTTTGTGGATGCTAGGCTTGTGATTAGTGTGGGGATATCACCAAGTATTGTAAGAGTTTTGATCTTAACCCGAAAGAAAATTGTTACTAGTAGTGTTCTTGCAAGGGAGTTCCTTGAAGATATGGATGTAGGTTTGAGGGTAGTTCAAACCGACTCAATATCTTTACTTATTTCTCCATAATTGCTTGAGATTGTATAGTTAGCATTTTTATTAATTATAGTATTACTTGGTTTCATTGAGATTCATGATTGTGTTTAGTTTAAATTCTCCACTAATTTTTAAAAACCTCAATTCACCATCCTTCAGGGTTATTTTATTAGTTTCAACTCTTATCAAGTGTTGAAAAATGCTATCTGCACCCTATCATTTATTTTGCACTTTTGTCTATTGCTAAAAACGCTTCCTAAAGGCAATTGCTAACCTTTTTAGCAACAAATAAGAGCTGGAAAGACACTCTTTTTACGTGATTTAATATTTATTACTCGTAATTTGGGATTTTTGCTATACACAAAGTCAAAACTAATAATATCATGATAGGTAAATCTTTTCCCCTAAAGAGATATAATCATTAAAGCTATATGTTAGTTATGGCAACAAAACATGTCACTGAGGTGAGCTGCAACAGCCATGAAAATGGGAAGTCTCACACCCTATACATAGGAGGCATTTTGAAAAGTAACACCTTAAGTTTGATAGACAGTAATATGTAGGCCTTCAAAATGGAAGCATGTGATTCTCTGTATCTACTTATTGTGTATGAGAAATTATCGTTTACTAAAATCCTACTCTTACCTTAAAATGAATTAATAAGGCATGCATGTCAAAACTAAAGAAAGAATGACGCAAGGGATTCCACCCTCACTTGTTAAAGCCGATCAAGGGCTTCAAATTGAATCACAAAATAGAAAAGAGTAAAATTTACCGCTTTTTTTTTTTGTTGGTCAAATGTCCTGTATTTCATTAAAGCTCAAAACAATTACAAGAGTTTTGTAATACACTGTTTAACTATATCTACACATCAATTACAAAAAAATCAAAACAGTTAACTACCACATGAGCTTAGTCACTGAATACTCCATTAGGTACCCCCAAGTCTTGCACAGCTCCTTGTTTTCCATTGTTGGCTTGATTCTATTCCAGCTGCTTAGTCTATACTTCATCACTGTTCCATCATTTTCATACAACCTTCGGGATGAGCATATTTACCGTCAAAAGTTCTGGCATTTCTCTCCATCCATAGTCCATACACAGTCACATTTATTGCTAATTTGCATACTCTGATTTGAAAGCTTTTCCCCCTTAGGTTATTGATGAGATAGTTCAAAAAATGATCCCATGAGATAGGAGGTAACCTCCAGCTGATTTAATTAGCCACTAGGTTCCATAGCTTCTGTGTATATTCACATTGGACAAACAAATGATCAATTGTTTCTATATGTCTCTGGCATAGGATACATCAATCATCTTGAATAAGATTTCATTCTCCGAGTTTTGCTTTTGCTCTGATGCCCCTTTTGCATATCATCCATAGTAGTATAGAGCATTTAGGAATATGTCCTTTAAACCAAACCAATTTCCACCACTTGACAATGTCTACCTTGGTTCTGAAAATTTCCCAAGCAGATTGGATGGTGAATCTTCCATCTGCCTACATATTCCATATAAGTTTATCTTTGATCTGATTAGTAGGAATGGTTTGAGTGTTGATTAGTTGAGCCATTTGCTTTAATGCATTTGATCTAGTGCTCTGGATTTTCCATTTATCTCTTTCCATGATCACTGCAACTTTGGACTCCCTGCATAGGCCAGCATCATATATACATCTTTGCCCAAATTGCTCAATCAATGGCCCTCATGGCAGCCAGTAATCAAGCCATAACCAAATATCTTTTCCATCTCCAATTTTGTAAGTGCATAACTTCTGCATTTGAGTTCTAAATTTTAGAAGTTTACACCATGTCCAAGACAAATTCACTAGTGGTTTGAAAGACCATATGTGTTGATCTTTAATAATATATGTATGACATCATTTGACCCATAGAGAATCCTTCTTGTGAGCTAAATCCCAAAGATGTTTGCATATTGCAGCCTTATTCCATTCCCCAAGCCTCTTTAATCCTAGTCCTCCTTCATTTTTTTGGTAAACACACATCTTTCCAAGCTACTTTGGCCCCTGTACACTTGACATCCTTCCCATGCTAAATAAAAGCTCTGACTTTGCCTTCAATTTGTTTGATAATTTTCTGTGGTAAGATGAAGATAGTGCACCAATATACTTGCATACTAAGAAGGACATATATAGCCAATTGTACCCTTCCAGCATATGAAAGACATTTTGTGGTCCAGCTATGGATTCCCTTTGTCAACTTCTCAACCGGCACTCCACAATCCTTGTAGCTGAGTTTGGTAGATATTAGTGGTACCCCCAAATATGTTACAGGGAAGGAAAAATGGTATCCCCATAATATCAACCAGCTCATGGGTCATATTTTCATCTACTATGCCTGCCATGTATATAGAGCTTTTACTAAGATTGGGTGCCAGCCCTGATAGTATCTCAAATTCAATCAATGCCTTCTTGAGTAATGTAAGTGATGGCTTGTTTGCCTTAGCCATAAAAATAAGTCATCAGCAAAACAAAGGTGTGTCATGTTAAGTTCCTTGCATCTTTGATGAAACTTAAACTCCTGTTAAGTAGTGTAGTAGTCAATAAGCCCAGATAACCCTTCCATCACAAGTAGAAATATGTAAGGTGATATGGGATCACCTTGCCTCAATCCCTTAGCACCTGTAAAGTAACCTTCCATGCTTCCATTAAGATTGATAGAGTATCTCACAGTGGTGACACATTTCATTGTCCAAGCAATGAATCTAGTTGGGAATTGCATACACTCCATAATATTGCATAAAAAGTCCCACCCCACTGAATCATATGCTTTTTGTAGATCAATTTTCATCACACATCTAGGCTTCTCCCCTTTTCTGTGATAGTTCTTCACAATTTCTTGCATCAATAATATATTATTTGCAGTATGTCTTCCTTCCACAAAAGCTACCTGTCTTGAATTAATGAGAGTTGGCAAAACTTTCTTTATTCTAGCACATAGGATTTTTGAGATGCATTTGTACACAACATTACAGCATGCTACCGGTCGACAATCCTTCATAGTTGAGGGCATGAAGTCTTTGGAATCAAGGTTAGTGATGTATTATTGAACAGTTGAATACCTTTAGTTCTTTGGAAAAATTCCATTATTGCATCAGTGACATCTTTCTTCACAATATCCCAATTCTTTGTGAAGAACTCAGAGCTATAGCCATCAGGTCCAGGTGCTTTGTTCTTCTTCATGGAGAACAAAGCATCTTGGATTTCCTTTTCCTTTATTAGTGCACAGAGCATCTCTTGATCCTGCTTCTCTATTTTCTTTCTAATCACCTCCATTAGTCTGCTCTTTAAGCTGGCTGGAGATTTAACCTCTGCTCCCAGAAAGTTGGAAAAATGGTCAATAGCAGTCTTATGTACATCTCTTGCACCCTGCACCTGTTTTCGCTCAGCATCTTTTATAGATAAGATTTGATTATGTGATCTGTGCACTTGTACTTTCCTGTGAAAATAAGTTGTATTACCATCACCTAGTTGTAATTCTTTTAACTCTAGCTTTTTGATAATAGAACTCCTCTTCTGCTTGACCAATAGGTAGTACTGCCTTTGACACTCTTTTTCTTGTTGTATCAGTGTAGGATCATGTTCTTGTAAAATTTTCTCATGTAATGCTTGTAGCTCTATAAATTTTGTAGCAGCCCTGCCTGAGATATTGCTATAATGCTCCTTGTTCAATCTCTTTAAAACAGGTTTCAGCTTCTTCAGTTTGCTATAGAGTCTGTGACATGCACTACCACTGATATCTTCATTCCACACAAACAAGAGAAGCTCCTTAAAGCTATTATGTCTCATCCAGAAATTATAAAATTTGAAAGGTCTCTTTCCCATCCCTTGATTCTGGAGCATATGGATTATTAACAGCGAATGATCAGATATACCTGGTACATTAACCTCCACCTGAGTGTTAGGATAAGTATTCAGCCAACCTTCATTTTGTAGGGCTCTATCAAGCCTACACATGATCATTTCCTCTTCTCTATTGTTGCACCAAGTGAACATCAGCCCTTTTGTATTCATGTCTTCTAACTGAGCATTATACAGACACTGATTAAACTCCTGTACATCTGTTCTACTAATGGCATTTCCTCGTGTCTTCTCATGAGAGAATCTTACTACATTAAAATCTACAACAACCATCCAAGGCTTATTTCCAATGCTAGTAACTTCTTGGATCAAATGTTGCCCTAATCTTCTCCTCTCAGATCCCTTATTATTTCCATATACGAAGGTAACCACAAAGTTTTCAGTTGTATCAATGGCATAAACATTTCCAGTGATATGCTGGGATGATTTGTTTAACACTTCCACCTTATATTTACAATTATTCCATCCAACCCATATTCTTGAGACTCCTTTATTGTTTGTAGAATATTCAAAACACCAACTTTTGTTCCATTTCTTTGTAGTTGTATGTATAACCTCTTCTCTAACCCTTGTCTCAAGAAGACCAATTATTTCCACCTTCTCTTCCTTGATTGCCCTTTTCACATCAGCCTGCTTCACAGAATCATTGAAGCCTCTGATGTTCCAGCTAGCAATGATAGTCATTTAAGTTTGCTTCCTTTGCCTTTTTTGGCAGATTGTATCCTAGACTGCATCCTTTTACTACTACTTTCCCCATTAACTCCAGTTTTGTCACAACTGATGATACTTTGTTCTGTATTCTGCTCAAGTTCATCCATTTCTGTATTCTGAATCAGCATTTCAAATCTATTGGCACTTACAATACTATTTTCCACTAGGGGGAGTCACATTTGGTACCTTTCTTTGATCTTTCACTGTTATGGTAGTATGTTGTAAACTATCATTTCCAATTGCTTTCTGCTTCCACACTTGTACCATTTTTGGCTTTTTATAACAAGTTGTCTGTTTATGCCCAAACATAGTGCAATGTGTGCACTTAACAGGTAACCATTCATACTCAATTTTCTGTTCTAAATACACTATTATGTGGTCATTTCAACACCACATGGTCAGGTAACTCATTTTCCACCAAGACTTCAACACACACCCTTACAAAACTTAGTCTCTCTTTGGAAGCAGTCATACTGTCCATATAAAATGGTTTCCTAATGCAACTAACAATCTTGCAGACCAAAAGTGTAGTGGAAGATTGGGGAGTTTGATCCATACAAGAACAGAAATCAATTCTTCTTTTTTTGAAGACATTCCAGGTAGGGATGTCAAAAGGGCCGGGTGGCCCGCGGGCTGGCCCAACCCAGCCCGTTTTTGGCCCGGGTTGGGCCGGCCCTGCATGTGAACGGCCCAACATTTTAGGGCTCTAGACCAGGGCTTGGACCAGGCCGCACATTTTCAAGATTTTATCCAGGCCCGGGCCGGCCCTAAAAAGCCCGGGTTAGGCCCTAAAAAATAGGCTGGCCTAAAATTGGCCCGTTTTTAGGCTCTGACCCGATTTTTAGGGCTGGCCTGGGTTTGGCCCAGATTTGTCCTGGATATAATGTTAGCACGCAGTTCCTCAAGATAAAGCAATTCTGCCTACGGTTCAGTGGATCCTTTGTGCCAGTCGCGCAAAGATCATCTTTTGGTGCAATGACCTATGAGTAATTAACCATATCTGGTACTTGGAGACCAGCAGTAGCAGTAGTGACTTTGATCTTAAGATTGGAGTGGTTTTTGGGTATATGCTTGGTTGTGTTTGTTTCTGTCTGGGTGTGTGTGTGGGCGTGGGTGTGAGAGAGGGATAGAGAAGAGGAGAGGAAGAGGTGATGAAACAGAAAGGCAAACGTCAAACGAGGAGAATGGTGGATCTATGTTCATGAGTGGTTTCAGGAAAGAAGGAGGGTGGCGGATAGTGAGGCAGAGGCGAGATTGCAGGATACTTACCAAATGAACAAAGAGCAAGGAGAAGAAGTTTTCTTGGGATGAGAGCGTGATGTTCGGTGACCACCGACGGTTTCACGCTTGCCATTGACCAGGAGGAGCTTCAGCTGTAACAGGTAGTTTTAACCGAAAATGCATTTTTGGATACCAGTGGCACTGTGACTGGGGGTCATTTTCATGCTTGCTGGGGAAAACTCACCTTAGGGCAAAATGTCAAAAGTTAAGAGAAAGGGGACTTTGATACTCAAGACCTGTGGGGGGTAGCCAATGTTACTTCTAATATGCTACGGTAACAAGTGTCATGCCAGAAATATAAAGGGTTTTTCTTTGATTACTGGCTGCTTGGTCTGGGTCTTTTTAGTAAGCAATCACACAGGTTGATTTATACCTAAAAAAGTTTGGGCCCGGGCCCGGCCCTAAATATTGGGCCTAGGGCCAGGGCTTGGACTGGGCCTAGATACCCCTCTTCCCTGGCCCGGCCCGACCCGTTTCCCCACCACAGTGGCCCAGCCTAGGCCCGTTTTCACTTCTGGCCCGTTGGGCCAGAGCTAGGCCGGCCCAAGCCAGGCCCATTGACACCTCTAATTCTAGGAGATCATGGTTTAGTGACTACAGGCTTATTGTCAAAAAACCATGGTCCTTTGTCTGACACCTGCTGCTTAGCTATGTTGTCCTCAAATCTTACAATATAGATTCCAGATTTAAGAAAATTGAGAGAGAACATACCAAATTTCTGCCATTTGCGAATCATAAAACCCTTCATTAAATGATACGGGGGTCTTGCACCAGCTACATATACAATCAAAGCATTTTTCCATTCTTGT
Source organism: Escallonia herrerae (assembly GCA_033070095.1). Classification (NCBI taxonomy): domain Eukaryota; kingdom Viridiplantae; phylum Streptophyta; class Magnoliopsida; order Escalloniales; family Escalloniaceae; genus Escallonia; species Escallonia herrerae. The sequence continues at coordinate 40,635 of JAVXUP010001351.1, read as the reverse complement.
AGCTCTTGTTCCAGCTCCTCTTGAGAGTATTCTACCTCTTTTTGTCCTTGTATTTTCTGAGGTGGGATGAATTCCAGTTGATTCCTCACCACAGATTCTCTATTTGGTCAAATAATTGATGCACACGATATTTTTTGCTGAATTATCTACGGTTGTATTTTCACTGTGCTGTGTGATGGTAAAGGAGGGAAATCTTCCTTCATTTCTCTGTTTACACAGCTGGATTCATTTGTTTTATTACCCTGGCAACATAATGGTGATGTGGTAGCCATCTCAGCTGTATTAGTGTCACAGGTCACCATATATGGTCATCTACATTCACATTGCATAACGCGTGAGATTCACGCGCCCCCAATTGCTCATTTACTGTTTCCCTTCCCAACACTGTCTGATCTTGGTTTCCCTCTCCATTCGAGTAATTCATCGCATTTATATCCAAGATCTGTTTACGTAATTCAACATTTTCTTGTCTTAATTCCTCCATAAGTTTCATTAAATGCAACATCTTCTCTTTTAGATCGGAATCAGAGCTTGATTCTGCCATTTTTTCATTCAGTGTATTCGACAATCGTACCTTTTCCGGAATGAGATCTCCAACATCGCTATACTCAGCAGTTCCCAGTGTTACTGTAATTGGTGTTTGGATCCCTAGATTTGCTACATTTCCTTTGTTATCATGAACATTCATCCATTCTTTGCCTACGATTTCACTCGCGAAAGGATCCTTTGGAGGTCCGCGTAATCGATCAGAACGTCTGGTTGTTGCCGGAGGCATCTTGGTTCAGTACGCGTGAACGAATCTAACTTCTTTGCTCAACAAGATCCTAGAGAGAAGTCAGAGTTTCTCTCTCCAGTTTTAAGCGTCTTTCAAAAGTTTTTCCGTGTTTATTTTGTTATCTTAAAGTATTTTTTGAGTAAAATTTACAGCTTTCACGGCACATTATTATAACGGCCATTAAAAGATGAAAAAAAAAATTCATACAGTGATAATTAACGGTCATTAAATATTTTTAATAATTTTTATTTAGTGACGTAAAAAAAATACCTCTAAAAATTATCGCTGAATGTATTAGCAGAAAAATTATTAAAAATATTTAATAACTATTAATTATCATTAATATACATGATAAGAAGAAAATTTTTACAAAGCAAACAAAATATCAATCACAAATACAGAGAGAAAGAGTCACCGCTTAGGATAAGATGACGAGAAGCAGCGCACAGCATCTATCCATCGCCACGATGACGGTCATTTGTTGGTCCAATTGCAATTGCCGCACCAAGATTCACTAGTGGGCTTTACAGGGTTGCCTCCACTAAGATTTAGACATCCACTATTCCCTTTATTCATAATCAGCGCTGTCTTATTAGCTTTTATGATTTCTGAGGGCATCTCTCTTCTAAGTTTTTTTTTTTTTTGAGCAAAGAAGGAACTAGATATTTTTAGAAGGAAATTTTTTAGCTAGAATCAGGGTTGCGGAAAGAGTTTACGATCTTCCGTATAGCGAAGATACGATAGTCGCCAAATATACCTAGCAGCTTTTAATTAGTGATGCTAAAAAGTGCTAAATAAAAATTATCGCTCAAAAGCTCTAGAAAAATGCCCAAACCTCTGTTTTGCAACTATTAGTGGTCTAATTATAAAGGATTTTAAGCTATTACTATTATTGGGATTGCAGCTAAAATCTTTTATTTATATAGAATGAAAAAAAAATTGGTCGGCAAACTAGTTTGGTCAAACATCAACCGGTAAGTGTCACACTGAAGGACCATCTCGACGAATTTTAAAATGGTAAGAGTACTGTCACTTAAAGTGTCTTGAAAAGCATCTGAAACTATTAGTTGCAACTTGCAAACAACGTTGGCAAGGAATAAGAATATCATTGCTAAAAGTATCTCTTATACAATACAGTATATTTTTATATCTTTTACCATTAATTTTAAAAGTAATATAAGATTATTGTCATTGTCATTGTCCTTATGAGTTAAACCCATCACGTGATGACAGGGAGCTTTTCATTGATGTTTTGATGTGTCTTAAAAATTTTAAGTTGGTTGAGACCAATGTGTTACCAAAAATATATAAATAAATAAAATTTTCCTTGTGTACTTGTATAAAAACAACTTTAAAAAGTACAAAATTTGTCGTTTCTGGTCATTGAATCATGTAAAAGTCTCTTATAGGAATAAGTTTTGGCTGCTACTAAGTTGTATCAATCTTCCTCCAATTCCGCATACAGTGACAATCAATAGTCACTAAATGTTTCTATTGACTTTTCTATTAACACTTTTAACAATAATTTTTAGCAATATTTTTTTAGCATCACAAATTAAAAGTCACTAAAAATATTGAGCTACCATTTGTTGTCGCTATATAAGGTAGGAGGAAGATTCATTCAACTCGGGTAACAACCAATTTTTTTTTTCTTCTTTTAGCCGTTTTTATTGAAACACTTTCTACTGATTTTACAACTTTATTATACGCTAACTGATTTAAGTTTGTCTTTAAAGGTAACTTTAATTTAAGTTGTTCTCTGCGTTGGAGATTAGTTGTCAAATGGCTAACAAACAATCACTCCAATCGTATCGTTCATAAAGGACTTATGACAAAATTCTTTTCATTGATTTTGTTTCTCGTCTTTACCTGTTCCATCAATTATTGAAGTGCTTGAAAGTTCAATTTGATCACAGGAACGATGTAGCCGCTAGCCAAGTTATATCTGCAGTGACCGAGCTAATAATTTTTTTTTAAGGTGTTCACAAAAATCTCAATCTAAAATTAATAATCTCACTAGTAACAATTATTAAATTTTACCAATTCTAAACTGTAAATTGTAAGTTCCAAAACTCAATTGTCACATTCTAAACTGATACAAAAAAAAGAAGGGTTCCGAGAAGTAGAAAATTTAAGAATTAATCACTCGATCTTACCTAACTTTCACCGACTGCCATGACGCCATTAGTGTTCTCATTGAAAAATCTACTTGCGGACTGCCAACAACACCGCCCATGAGCCTGTGAATCGTTCATGTGGCCATGCCTGAGCAAGTGAGGCCATGACTTCGAGCTTTGGGGCCCGTGACCAGCTGATGGAGGTGGACCGGCTTGTGGAGGCAGACTGGCAGTGGTGTTGGCTATTGAGGGCATTCATGTTTGAGGTAAGATCTGTGGGGGTTGAGGGAAGTGAGGAGGCGACGTTGTTCTCCTATCCGCGTATGTGCCTTTAAGGCATTGAAAGTATTGAGGTTTTCAAAACTGTAGATAGTTAGGGTAAAAATCATCTTTTGTGTTGACTTTATGTGTTAACTAAATTTTTATTTTTATTTATTTATTTATGTAAGTTTAGCATTTTAAATGACTAAAATGATATTTTTTAACCATCTTTAGAATTTTTAAGTACATTAATATGTAAAATGACAAGAAATACATTTTCTTTCAGTATTTTTTGAATTTTATAGGTGGACACTTTTGTTATTATTGGGGATAAAATGTACTAGATAAAGGGAAAAAATCCTAAAGAAGAGGTGCGTACCGGCTCATCGGTGCTCTCCGCTCCCTCTGACATTGAATATATGTATAGACATTTATATTTTCCGTGTAAAGTCAAGTGTTTGAACTCTAATAATCTATTAATCCTTCCCAAAAACTTCTACTTTGATTAGCTGCCCTTTTTTTATTCATTCTTCCCATTACTCAAATTTCATGATTAACTGCCCAAAGTTGAACAAGAACTTGTACATGGACGTGGGCTGCCTCGGATCATTAGCCTGATTTGAGAACAACTTGGTCAAATGTTTCTAGAGGTTGACTACTTATCCTGTGCAGTATATATATGCCGCATGCGGCCCAGTTTGGCTCATCAAAGTGCCCACAAAGGAAAATCAAATGTCAATCTACGTATCAAGACAGCTACTCTTGTGCATCTTTCTCTTTTCTTCTACTCTCTTCTCACTTTCCCATGGAAGATTCACCCCGAATTTTCGGGTTCGAGCTGTCAATCTTGGAGGTTGGCTCGTCACCGAAGGATGGATCAAGCCTTCTCTCTTTGATGGCATCCCCAACAAAGATTTCTTGGTTAGTATTTACATCCAAACTCACCCATAAAATTGTTTCAAAAACAGGCTTATGGTGTCACGGGGCCTCGGAAACAGGCCGCGCGTGTACATCTAATTCTACCCCTCCTTTGAGCCCTACATTAACTGACGCTTTGTGCACTCGTGCAGTCTTGTATACTTGCCTTCATAAGTATCTAGTTTGATTTAAAATGCGAGAGAAAGTGTACTAAGAGAATTTATGGCGTACAACCATGCATCGCTAAAAATACTTTTGGCATTTACCATCATTCTCCTTTTTGAATATTAGATGTCTCTCTTTTGATTAACAAGATACTTTGGATCTTTATTGAATAGAATTCTTACCATTGATGAATGTCCAACAGGATGGCACTGGGCTTCAGTTTAAATCAGTAAAAATTGGAAAATATCTGTGTGCCGAGTTGGGTGGAGGAACCATCATAGTTGCCAATAGAACAAGTGCTTCAGGCTGGGAAACATTCAAGGTAAGGAACTTCTTCCAGAATTTTGCACCTACATATATTGATTATCACACTGCTGATTACTGATTAGATTCGGTAGGCCATATTTACGCCTTCCTTTGCTTGGTGTAGGTATGGAGGATCAATGCCACCTCTTTTCAGTTTAGGGTGTTTAACAAGCAATTTGCGGGACTTGATGCTGCTGGAAATGGGATTGATGTAGTAGCCGTTTCAAACGCACCGGGATCTGGGACGTTCGAGATCATAAGAAAACCTGATGATTTAAGCCGCGTTCGAATCAAAGCGCCAAATGGATTTTTCCTACAGGTTAGAACTAGCCCTTTCTTCTTCCCTTGTTTTCGACGATAACATATTTTGGTAACTTTGTATGCTGTCAACTTTCCGAGAGCATGACTTTACGGCTAATCATATTAGTAGTCAATAGTAAGGATAAAAGAACAAAAGAGGGGAATGGGTCTCACTCAGTATGTATAAAGAACTAGCAAAGAATATCCAAAAGTAAGAATGGCAGAGTTTGCTTGCTAGCACATTCATTTGATAGCTGAAAAGTGCTTTTGAATTCATGTTTGAAAGGAAAGAATCTCCCATGTGAGACTTTATGATGATTAGTTATGTTGTAAATGTAAGACTATAGGAAAAATGCTTCAGATTCAGCAAATTAAGATGTCTATAAACGTCAAAGTTCACTAATGTCAACTAGTCTCGTTGTATCTGTCATAAACTTGATCACATGTTTGGTCCAATCTATTAATAGTCGTCCATAATAGTGGCTCATTCTGACCGCATGACAGAACACATTGAGAGTGTTGAACTGTAAATGTTTTAAAATGAGATCAACAAATGTAAGACTATTGGACCAAACATGTGATAAAAAACGACTAGAAATATTTAACGACTATTAATAGTCATTTTTTTTTAACACTTTCAGCGATAATTATTTGTAGCATTAGAAAAAGTCATTAGAAACATTTAGTGACGATTGATTATCATTATATCGGAGGTAAAGGAAGATGGTACAGCCAATTTTTTTCAAATGAGATAGAAAATGGGCAGAACCACAGTCATAGTTTATATACCTTGTCTTTATAAAAACAAATTTGAGATCTGAAGTTTGCCGCTGAAGGTTGCTAATTGTCACTAAAAAGATTGCAGTTGTCGCCAAAAACTTCCACGTCATATGTCGAAGTTTAGCTTTTTGAGACGGTTGCACAATTTCAGCGACTAAGAGGGCAAGTTTAGCAATAAGGCTGTGACGAGAGTTATATTTAAAGGCTTAAAGCTAAACAATTTTTTTGATTCATTGATAGAAAGATCAAATTTAGAATTTTAATAAGACAAAGTTATTCTTTCTTCTTGGTCTATTTTTTCTCGATAATAAAAATAACGTGTTCAGAAGTATAAACTACAACATTTCTCTTTTTATAAATTTTCAAAATATGCATCAAGAGGAAAAATAGAAACTACGATTTTGGGGAAGCAATTTACTCATGCTTGTTAATTAATAGGCCAAATCGGAGGTTCTTGTGACAGCTGACTCCAAAGGGGATGGAGCGTGGGGAGAAGACGATCCCTCCGTTTTCGAGATGACCTTTAGAGGTGGACTACATGGCGAGTTTCAAGTCACTAATGGTTACGGTCCCGAAACGGCACCACAGATCATGAAGGTAAGACTAGCAAAATTTATCACTTCATGTTTCTTTGGGAAGGGTGGGGTTGGGAGGTGGTCCATGCACGTTATTCCTTTTATCTTGTGCTAAGTTAGCTTTGACATCCTCCACTCTTTCGTTGGAACATCTATGCCTCTTTGGATACTCTTTTGGCCTTTTGCATTCATGTAGTTAAGGTTCCATATCCTAATATGGTTTCCAAGCAAGGCAAAAAAATATATTAAATAGCAAACTGTGGCCTGGTCAATTTTTTTTTATCTTTATCTTAAATTGGTCTTCGAAAAGCAGAGAATCAGAACTAATAGGCTGATACCAAAACCATCAACACAATGAGGGTACCTCAACTTATTTTTTAGGTCAAGCTTTTCGACAAACGTTGACATCCTTGCGAGTATTCCAAGTAATTACGGGTGAACGAACATGTTCGTAGACCAGATTTTCAACTGCTCTCAAGTCAATTGCTGGTGAGCATTCCCTCTCCTTGATCAACCTTTGACTTTTTCTTTGGTCGTCCTAAGATATATAAAAAAAACCATTAACCTTTGAACAGCTCATACCTTCTGGAAGTTTACGTACCCATGGGAGGATTATATATAGTACTGTTGGAGCAACACGTTCTGAAAGACTTGTGTTGTTCATAAGCAGCTCTTAGAGGGCACTGGCATTGCATGGTTTTGGGAGGGCCGATGTATGCGCTGATCATAATTTTTCGTTTCCTGAAAAACGTGAAAATTCTGTTCATCTCAGGAACACTGGCGTACATACATAGTGGAAGAGGACTTCAAGTTCATATCTAGCAATGGATTAAATGCCGTGAGAATTCCTGTTGGATGGTGGATAGCCAGTGATCCCACACCCCCAAAGCCATATGTTGGGGGATCCTTGCAAGCCTTGGACAATGCTTTCTTGTGGGCGCAGTAAGTAATTTTCTTCTATCATCTACATCTAATTATAGAATGAAAAACTTGACTGGTAGCAGAATCTCTTCTTTTGCTGCACTTTCAAACAGAAACCTTATTTGGAGAAATTTCTAAATTTCATCAAAGTGTCACGTACGTGCCATTAATGGAACTACTTTCCTACCCGCGTACAATCTAAATAATAGGGATCTTGGTTGCAGGAAATACAATATCAAGGTGATAATTGATCTACATGCTGCTGCTGGTTCACAAAATGGTTTCGAGCACAGCTCCTCCAGAGATGGTTCTCAGGAATGGGGACAGACTGATGAGAACATACAAGAGACGGTAGCTGTAATAGACTTTCTAACTGCTAGGTACAACCCATCCTATCGCATGCCTATGCCTTTGCGTCCCATGCACATACTTTTGTTCATGTTACTCGCAAGGGTCTTGCACAATGCGTGTACCCTGGGGTGCATATGTTAGTTATGCCCCGTACTCGTTCATTTTGCCCAATGGACATGCACGAAGGGCACATCAAAGCATTCCCCTGATTATTCTTGCATTTGTAAGCGTATAGGTATGCGAAGAGCCCAAGCCTCTACGCAGTTGAGCTGCTTAACGAGCCCATGTCACCCGGAGCAACTCTTGAGAGCGTTATCAAGTACTATCGCGATGGTTACAATGCTGTCCGTAAGCATTCCTCGACGGCCTATGTTGTGATGTCAAACAGACTAGGACCCATGAATCCGAAAGAACTCTTCCCTCTAGCCAGCGGCTTGCAGGGAACGGTTATTGACGTCCATTACTACAACCTCTTCTGGGCAGAAGTTTTTGACAGCATGACTGTCCAGCAGAACATTGATTTCATCAACACCAACAGATCAGCGCAGCTCAACGAAGTCACCACCGCAAATGGCCCTCTTACATTCGTCGGTACGTGTACCAAAGCTCTGAGAACATCTTAAAAAAAACAAAATAGGACTTACCTAATATGAACTAAGACCAAAATTATAGAGCCATAATAAGATGGTCTAACTATCTTTTATACAATTTGCAGGGGAGTGGGTAGCCGAGTGGCAAGTTAAAGACGCAACGAAGGAGGATTATCAAAGATTTGCCGCAGCACAACTAAAACTGTGGGGGCGAGCGACCTTCGGGTGGGCTTACTGGACTCTGAGGAATGTGAACAACCATTGGAGCCTTGAGTGGATGATCAAAAATGGTTACATCAGTCTTTAGATAAGGTTACCAAATTTGGATGCATCTGCTTCCAAGTTCTAATTAACAAAAAACAGAAACCATTGTATTTCACCAAAAGTCTATTTTGAAATTGTATCAACGATCATAAAGAAAAACAGTTTGGAATATTTGAACTTCCAGTACTTACGAAATAGCATGCCAAGAAGCTACACACGAAACACAAGCTCTTCCATCCAAGAGAGTACATTTGAAACATTCTGAGCTGAACTAGTTTTTGCTCCGACTCGAGTTGGAGCAACAAAAGATCGTCGCTATTCCAGATTCGTGGCATTTATGTATTGCCTCTAATTTTATCACTAAAGTTTAACCAAGAATGTCCCCAAGAACATATAACGACAAACATTTGTTGGTGAGACGAGGTAGGAGGAATTTGCTATGACAGAGGATGCATCGAAAGTTCTTCGGCGATAACTGACAAAGCAATATGTGTCGTGGTTGCCAAGTTTCTTGGTGCCCAAGGTCTTGACTTGGTGCCCAAGGTCTTGACTTGGTGCGAAGGCTTGCAATACCTATAAGTTTTGTTTCCTATCTCCAACCCCCGTTCCCTCCTTGCCCTCCCTTTTTTCTAAATCGTACTAGTATATTACATACTGTTGAATTGCCACGTGTGAATTCAGCATCAGCAATATTATTGTTTACCAATTATGCAAAGTAAGCCAAAGCCAAACCCAAATAATAATATCATGCGATCTCAAATAATAACAAACCACAAGACACAAGGATTTAACGTGGAAACCCTCCAACGAGAAGGGAAAAATCACGGGCCAAACTCCGAACCAGATCTACTATATCAACAACTTGCAATACAATGGTTATTTGTGATACTCCGGAAAATACCGAAAATTAATCTAATTGCGAGTTTGATTAATTAATGAGAGATTATTTTACTAAGTTGCATTATGTTGGCGATAATCAAGTGTTAAGGAGCTAAATAAGAGGTTAGTGTGGCCTTGGGAGTTGAAATGTAATTTTGGAAAGTTAAAGGGCAAAAGTGTAATTTTGGAAAGTTAAAGGGCAAAAATATAATTTGGGACAATATGATGAACGGGATGCATATCTTTATTAAGTAGCATCCTTTTGATGATAATGAAGTGTTAGGGGGCTACATGGATGGTTAGGGTGATTTTGGGGTCAAATTGTAATTTTCCAGAGTTTAGGGGTCAAAATGCAAATTTGAAAACTTGAGGGTTTTTTTTAAATTCCAAAAATTAGGACTTATGTGTCAATTTTTCAGGAATTTTGGTGTATGGAGATGCCACCTCATGTGGTGACTAATCTCATGTTTTTATATGATTTTAATTGGTTTTATCCTAATTGGAAAGAAAACAAAACAAAAAAAAGAGGAAAATCTCAGATGAACAGTAACCATTAACCAGAAAGAAGAAAAGAAACAGAGGAAATAAGGAAGCTTGAGGAAGGGGAAAATAGGGAAGAAAAGAGGAGAATTCGAGTTTGTTTTCCAAGGGTAAGCCTCTGAATTTGTAGTATGCATACCCTAGTGTGTGCTTGTGGTATTTTTATGTGCGTTTCGTAACTGTGAAGTGCACAAGGAAGCCATGAACATGGCTGCGAAGGAAGGTGTTTGCTGGGATTTGTGAAAGATCATGGTTACGGTTAGAGATTAGAGATTAGAGAAGGAAGCATATTGTTTTAAAAATTAAAGGCATGATTTGATGGGGTTACGTGTGAGCAGGGTGTGTTACTGAGTGTTTTTTGCGTTTCAGTGTGTGCAGTGAAAGTGTGTGTGTGTGTGTGTGTGTGTGTGTGTGTGTTTATGTGTGTGTGTGTGTTCTTGAGTTTGTGAGTAACGGATGAGATTGTGTGTGAATTAAGTGTGTTTAAGTGTGAGTTAAAGTGCAATTAAGGTGTAATAATGCATTCATAATAACTTGGAAAGGATTGGAGGTGAATTAATTGGTAGTTGTGAAGTGGGTGTGGGATGAACATCATGGCTAAACAATGAAGACGATGATGTGTGTGTGCGTGTAGGTGAATTAGTGTGTGTGTGTGTGTGTGTTGATGTGAATAGTGACTGTTTTTGTCGCTAAATGTGAAAATTAAGTAATCAGTTTAAAATTCAAAATTTAAAACTAGTTAAAGTTAAATTCAGCCAAAGTACAAAAAAGAGACCCCAGTTATTTTTAGGTGACCTGTGTTGTGCAAAATTGTCAGATTTTTCCAAAGTCGGGAAGAGGGTGAACGAATGTGGGAAGTTCAGAACTTTACAGTAAAATTTAAAATATCAAACGAATGCGGTTTTGCGCAAAAATTTTATGAGGACCCTAGGATGTCGAGAAGTTCTATTTTCAATATTTCAGGTCATTTCAAAGTCGTTAGCTATTTTTGGCCAAACAGACTTTTAAGCGCTCGATCTGGATACCGTTCGGGATTTTTGAGCGAAAATTTTGTAAAATACTTTTTAACTCAAGAATGACTTCAGGAGGCTTAAAATAGAATTTTAAAGCACTTTTGAGATTTTTCTGATGTTGGGAACCCTCATGGGGTATTTTGGTAATTTACCACGTGGAGAGGGGTATTTTGGTAATTTTTTCGGTAAAGTTTTTCCAAAGGACTTGTTGGTCCGGGAAGGGGTGTAAGACACCTAAAAAGTTATTTTAAAGTAGTTTTGAGATGTTTGTTGGGGTGATGGCTGCCAGGGGGTGTTTTGGTAATTTTGCATAAATCAGGGGCATTTTGGTAATTTTTCTTTTAAAATTTTCTGAAGGAATATTTGGTCTATAAATGATTTAGTACATCTAAAAAGTAGTTTTGAAGCGGTTTTGGGGTGTTGGTGGGGTGTTGGTGATGTAGCGGCCATTAGGGGGTATTTTGGTAATTTGTCATGTTGGCGCTAAATTTTTTAGAACGCATATAATTTAGCGTTCGGAGGGGTGGGAAGCGAGGAATAGTGGTAGTATGTCTAAAATGAGGGTTGTTATCGATAATAAGTCGATAAGGCTAGATTAAGGATCCGATTATCGGATCGAATTAACTAGCTATCGTAAGACGCTATGAGCAGTTAAAGGGGTAGGGGTAGAATAAGGAGTGCGTATATGTTGAATGATGTCTAACGAGCAAAGTATTATTTGACTAGGTGATGCAGCTCGTTGCGATCAAAGATTGCGAGGTGCTTCGGCTATAAGTCAATCAGGTAAGGACAATGCGGTTCGATATGCTAATTCATTGTTCGATTAGCATGCCATGTTAATGACGTGTTGTTGCATTCTTGCCGTTATGATTGGACACCGGTAGTCATTATGACAGGTATATGCATATTTGAATTGTGCTATTGAGGACTTAGAGTAGAATAATTCCCTTAGTTCGCCTTGTTGATAGAAGTTAATAAGGACGATGTGTGTCCTAGTATGCTATGGTTCGATTCGATTGGCATACCTAAAGTTGATGATGATATTGCGTAGGGGTTATCGTGTGACTGTTGTGAGATGTCGCGGTTATTGATAGCTGATATCTCTTCTCTCTGAGAACACCATTGAGGACTTGTGGCAAACTTCTCTCGAGTCTGCCATGTCGTTGATGATGATGTTGTTGAGGTCGTTGCTCGTTGTTGTGAAATGTCGACACTTATTGGTAGTCGACATTTCTCTTATGTAAGAACTTCGTTGAGGGCTTGCGGTAATCTTTTCCCAAGGATTATGGTCGATAACTCAGCCCGATGATGTCACCTGGGTTGAGGGTGTCGCATTATTCTCAAATTTACACACCAAATTTGTGGAATCACAATAGAAAGAAAATGCAAAAGGTTACTTATTTGGGTTGACAAACCCAGATATCTCACGAAATGGTTGCTCTCTCAATTTTCTATCTAGCTGTCTTTGCTGAAAATTGGAGAAGATGTAGTACCATTTGTTTTGTAAGACTTCAATAGAGAAGCCATTACCCCACTCAAACACATTACTGCCCCTATGCCACTCAAAGAGACCTAATTCAAATGGGTTAAAATATATGGGTCATGGGTCACCTCATACGTGAGGACCCAAATACCCAACAATCTCCCCTTCTGAAACCATGAGAGGAGGGAAACCCAAACACGACCCCTCACTTTGAATCCATTCCAGCAAGCTCCTTACAAAGCTCAAGCTTATCTCTAAAACCATCTTTATCATCCATGTCAGTTGGAGTCTTGTCTATGTGGATTTTTTGTAGTTTCGTTAACTGATTTTCCATCACTCGCGTATCAAATGATAGCGAATATCAATGTGCTTCATGCAAAAATGGTATGTAACATTCTTCCTCAAGTCCATAGCACTTTAACTACCAAAATGAACTACAGACTCCTCTTGGTTCAAACCCAACTCTTTGAGAAAGCATTTCAACCACAACATTTCTTTACTAGTTTCAGTAATGGCAATGTATCAGCCTCTGTCACAGACAATGGAACACATTTCCGCAGTTGGGCTGTCATGACATAGTTCCTCCTGCAAAAGTAAACAACAAACCTGATGTAGATTTCCTAACATCAAGGTCACCTGCCATATCTGAATCTATAAAGCCTTCCATGACTGGTGTAGACCCCATACTCTTGCTCAACTTAAAGTGACTAGCAAGAGGAGTGCTATATCTTCTGTTTCTTCATTGGTCAAGGGACAAATACTCTTGCTTAACTTAAAGTGACTAGCAAGAAGAGTGCTAACTGGCTTATCATCTCTCATGTTGAACTTTATAAGCACTTGTTCAACATATTTCTCTTCTGACAACCACAACTTCCTTGCTTTCTCACTACGGGTAATTTTCATACCCAATATCTGTTGTGCATTGCTTAATTCTTTCATGTCAAAAGACTTCAACAACTTTTTTTTAGTTGACAAATCCTATTAGCATCTTGCCCAATCATCAACATAAAGTAAAAGAATAATGAAGTTACCATTTGACAATTTCCTCACATGAACACAATGATGTTGCAGTTTTCTTCTACTCATGACCCACAATGAATGAGGCAAACTTTTTGTATCAACACCTTGGCGTTTGCTTGAGGTCATAAAGACTTTTTTTTAACTTGCAAACCATGTGCTCTTTCTCTTTAATTTCAAATCTTTCAGATTGGTGCATATAAATCTCTTCGTCCAAATCCCCTTAAAGAAAGGCAGTCTTGACATCTAACTACTCAAGTTCAAGATTCATGCTAGCCACTATTGTCGCCAAAAATTGACCAGCACTGAACGAGCACACGAGCAGACCTGCAAAGCACAACAAGAGCAAACGGTGACACACCAGGACCCCCAGAAGGGCTCCGGCGGAGAGTCTTCAATGCTTAAGTCAATAAGCAATTTTGAGAGAGTATCCAAGAATAACTTGGATCGTCAGAATTCACCTTCTTCCCCATTTTTACTTCCATTTTATAGGCATGTATTGAAGGGTCGGTTACCTTTCCTTAATGAGGAGTTACTCTAATTAGTGGAAAGTTACAGGTTTTAATGGGCAGTTATTGCTCATAATGAGATAGTGGGATAGTGGAAAGGTGGGCAAGTGCCACTCTCACTTCTCTAAGAATCAAGGTGCAGTTTTGATGCCACCTGACGGTGACAAGTGTCACCTTCCTATTGGTGGGTATTTTTTACCCATATCATTTGCCCCCCATTCTGTATTCTTTTGGGAGTAAGAATGCAAAATCAGGACGATTGTCGTAGCATCAAATTTTAGGCCCCTGTTTAAGGGTCTTTCGTTTTTGGAAGTTTACCAGAAGTAAAGGTCTCGTCTACTCAATTGGCCGAGTAGAGGCCTTAACCGTGCTCGTCTACTCGGCTGGACAAATAGAGTTAAAAGATCTCGTCTGCTGGCCTGTGCAAGCAGAGAGACAAGACTAATGTGCTCATTGCCTCGGCCTGGTGAGTAGAGGCTTAGGAGACTTTGTAGGTGCTTGTCTGCTAGGCTTGGCGAGCAGAGAGATTAAGAGGCTTTAATGTGCTCCTCTGCTCGGCCTAGCCAGCAGAGGCACTCGTTTGCTCGTCTGCTCAGATTCACGAGCACACCGAGATCTTGGAGGGAGCTTGTATACTCGGCTAGGCGAGTAAAGGCAGAGCGGTCTAATGTGTTCGTCTACTCGGCTTTGCAATGAGAGGCTTAGACCTCGAATGGAGTTCGTCTACTCGGCTAGAGTAGAGGCATAGGTCTAGTGCACTCATCTACTCAGCAGAGGCTAAGACCAAAGGCACTCGTATACTCAGCTAGAGTAGAGGCATGGGTCTAGTGTGCTCGCCTACTCGGCAGAGGCTAAGACCAAAGGTGCTCGTCTACTCGGCTAGAACAGAGGCGTGGGTCTAATGCATTCATCCGTTCGGCAGAGGATAAGACCAAAGGTGCTCGTATGCTAGAGCAGAGGCATGGGTCTAGTGCGCTCGTCTACTCGATAGAGGCTAAGACCAAAGGCGCTAGTATACTCGACTAGAGCATAGACAAGAGTCTAGTGCGCTCATCTGCTCGGTAAAGGCTAAGACCAAAGGCGCTCGTCTATTCAGCTTTGCAAATAGAGGCGAACCTTGAAGTGTGCTTATCTATACGGTCGGGCGAGTAGAGGCAAAGGGTTTAATGTGCTCATTTGGCTTCCTTTCACGAACAGAGGCTTAGACCTTAGATGGAGCTCGTCTACTTGGCCGGAGAGTAGAGGCAAAGGGGTCTAACATGCTCATTTGCTCGACATTTGCGAGCAGAGACTTAGACCTTGAATAGAGCTCATCTACTCGACTAGGCAAGTAGAGGCAGAGGGGTCTAATGTGGTCGTGTCATCTGCACGGCTTTGCAAGGTGAGGCTTAGACCTCGAATGGAGCTCGTCTACTCGGCCAAGAGAGTAGAGGCCTTCATGGGCTCTTCTACTCTGCTGGAAGAGTAGAGGAGTTATGGACTCGTCTACTCGGCTAAGAGAATAGAGGCCTTCATGGGCTCATCTATTCGGCTAGGAGAGTAGAGGCCTTTACAGACTCGTTTACTCGGCCAGGAGAGTAAAGGAGTTATGGACTCGTCTACTCGGCTGGGAGAGTAGAGGAGTTATGGACTCGTCTACTCGGCCTAGAGGGTAGAGGAGGGATGAGCTCGTCTACTCGACTGGGAGACTAGAGCCTTCATGGGCTCGTCTACTCAGCTAGGAGAGTAGAGGCCTTCATGGGCTCATCTACTCGGCTGGGAGAGTAGAAGAGTTATGGACCCATCTACTTGACTGGGAGAGTAGAGGCCTTCATGGGCTCATCAATTCGGATGGGAGAGTAGAGGCCTTTATGGACTCATCAGCTCAACCGGGAGAGTAAAAGAGTTATGGACTTGTCTACTCGGCTGAGAGAGTAGAGGCCTTCATGGGCTAGTCTACTCGGCTAGGAGAGTAAAGGCCTTTATGGACTCGTCTACACGGTTGGGAGAGTAGAGGAGTTATGAACTCATCTACTCGGTTGGGAGAGTAGAGGAGTAATGAGATTGTCCACTCGGCCGGGAGAGTAGAGACCTTCATGGGCTCGTCTACTTGGCTGGGAGAGTAAAGGCCTTCATCAGCTTGTCTACTCGGCCGAGAGAGTAGAGAACTTCATGGGCTCGTCTACTCGGCCAGGAGAGTAGAGACCTTCATGGGCTCGTCTACTCGGCTAGGAGAGTAGAGACCTTAATGGGGTTGTTTACTCTGCTGAGAGAGTAGAGGCCTTCATTGGCTCGTCTAGTCGACCAGGAGAGTAGAGGCCTTCATGGGCTCGTCTACTTGGCTAGAAGAGTAGAGGAGTTATGGACTCGTCTACTCGGCTGGGAGAGTAGAGGCCTTCATGGGCTCATCAATTCAGATGGGAGAGTAGAGGCCTTTATGGACTTATCTGCTCGGCCGAGAGAGTAAAGGAATTATGGACTCGTCTACTCGGCTGGGAGAGTAGAGGCCTTCATGGCTCGTCTACTCGGCTAGGAGAGTAGAAGCCTTTATGGACTCGTCTACTCAGTCGGGAGAGTATAGGAATTATGAAATCATCTAATCGGCTCGGAGAGTAGAAGAGTTATGAGCTTGTCTACTCGGTCGGGAGAGTAGAGACCTTCATGGGCTTGTCTACTCGGCTAGGAGAGTAAAGACCTTCATGGGCTCGTCTACTCAGTAGAAAGAGTAGAGACCTTCATGGGCTCATCTACTCGGCTAGGAGAGTAGAGGCCTTCATGGGCTTGTCTACTCGGCCAGGAGAGTAAAGACCTTAATGGGCTCGTTTACTCAGCTGGGAGAGTAGAGACCTTCCTGTGCTCGTCTACTTAGCCAGGAGAGTAGAGGCCTTCATGGGCTCGTCTACTCAGCTAGAAGAGTAAAGGAGTTATGGACTCGTCTACTCGGTTGGGAGAGTAGAGGCCTTCATGGGCTCATCTATTCGTATAGGAGAGTAGAGGCCTTTATGGACTCGTCTGCTCGGCCGAGAGAGTAAAGGAGTTATGGACCCGTCTACTCAGCTGAGAAAGTAGAGGCTTTCATGGGCTCGTCTACTCGGCTAGGAGAGTAGAGGCCTTTATCGACTCCTCTACTCGGTCGAGAGAGTATAGGAGTTATGAACTCGTCTAATCGGCTAGGAGAGTAGAAGAGTTATGAGCTTATCTACTCGGTCGGGAGAGTAGAGACCTTCATGGGCTCGTCTACTCGGCTGGGAAAGTAAAGGCCTTCATTGGCTCGTTTACTCGTCCAAAAGAGTAACGACCTTCATGGGCTCGTCTATTTGGCCAGGAGAGTAGAGACCTTAATGGGCTCGTTTACTCGACTAGGAGAGTAGAGGCCTTCATGGGCTCGTCTACTCTGCCGGGAGAGTAGAGACCTTCATGGGCTCATCTACTCGGCTAGGAGAGTAGAGGCCTTCATGGGTTCATCTATTCGGCTGGGAAAGTAAAGGCCTTTATAGACTCGTCTACTCGGCCAAGAGAGTAAAGAAGTTATGGACTCGTCTACTCGGCTGGTAGAGTAGAGGCCTTCTTGGGCTAGTCTACTCAGCTGGGAGAGTAGAGGCCTTTATGGACTTGTCTACTCAGCTGAGAGAGTAGAGGAGTTATGGACTCGTCTACTTGGCTATGAGAGTAGAGGAGTGATGAGCTAGTCTACTCGGTCGGGAGAGTAGAGACTTCATGGGCTCGTCTACTCGGCCAAAAAAGTAGAGGCCTTCATGGGCTCGATTACTTGGCTAGGAGAGTAGAGGAGTTTTGGACTCATCTACTCGGCTGGGAGAGTAGAGGCCTTCATGATCTAATCTATTCGGATGGGAGAGTAGAGGCCTTTATGGAATCGTCTACTCGGCCGGGAGAGTAAAGGAGTTATGGACTCGTCTACTCGGCTGGGAGAGTGGAGGCCTTCATGGGCTCGTCTACTCGGCTAAGAGAGTAGAGGTCTTTATGGACTCGTCTACTCGGTCGGGAGAGTAGAGGAGTTATTCATCTACTCGGCTGGGAGAGTAGATGAGTTATGAGCTTGTCTACTCGGTCCGGAGAGTAGAGACCTTCATGGGCTCGTCTGCTCGGCTGGGAGAGTAAAGGCCTTCATGGGCTCGTCTACTCGGCTGTAAGAGTAGACACCTTCATGGGCTTGTCTACTCGACCAGGAGGGTAGAGGCTTTCATGGGCTCGTCTACTCAGCCGGGAGTGTAAAGACCTTAATGGGCTCGTTTACTTGGCTGGGAGAGTAGAGGCCTTCATGGGCTCATCTACTTTGTCGGGAGAGTAGAGACCTTCATGGCGTCGTCTACTCAACCAGGAGAGTAGAGGCCTTCATGGGCTCGTCTACTCGGCTAGGAGACTAGAGGAGTTCATGGGCTCGTCTACTCGACTAGGAGAGTAGAGGCCTTCATGGGCTCGTCTACTCGGCAGAGAGAGTAGAGGCCTTTTTGGACTCGTCTACTCTGCCTGGAGAGTTGAGACCTTCATGGGCTTGTCTACTCGGTCGGGAGAGTAGAGGAGTTATGGACTCGTTTACTCGATTAAAGAGTAAAGGCCTTTATGGGCTAGTCTACTCTGCTGGCAGAGTAGAGGCGATTATGGACTCGTTTACTTGGCCGGGAAAGTAGAGGAGTTATGAGCTCGTCTACTCGGCTGGGAGAGTAAAGACCTTCTGCGACACCCTCAACCCAGGTGACGTTATCGACCATAATTACACTTAAAACCCTGTGTTGAAATACAGAGCAACTACATCCTCTTACTCATACATCATGAATAGACGCTCCAAAATGCGTCCTTACAAAAATTTTCCTCACAAACATACATCATACTACAGCGGAATCAAATCTCTAAACACACAAATCGTTACAACCTCATATACGACTGTAGTCGTGTGACCCTTATCAACCTATCTCGCAGTTCAAACTTTATCTCACCATTTTTAGCTTGTCTTACCTCATATAACTTATCCCCTTGCTTAACTCTTCTAGCTTGTTTCTCTTCCGTTCTCTAGAGGGTTCTCTTTTATCAACCTTATAGCCTGCACAATACAACATAAGGAATGAGTGCAAATTGCCCAGTAAAGACAACACGAGGAATATTGTGTACAAATGATTCAAAAGACTCGGAGGAATAATAAGCATCTCAACGGTAACAATGAATCAAGAGTAGTCAATAAATTTTTGACATCAGCATAATTGTCAAACGATAAATTTTCTTTCGTTAGACTGAGTGGCTTTAAGGCCCAACAGAACAGCATTACTGCCACCTCCTCATGGATTGGACTGACTGACCGACAGACTGACTGACTGACTATGCAAGTGACTACTAAAACAGGAAATTGAAAGATAAACATCAACGAAATACAAGTCATTAACATCATTAACATCAAAAGAAAATCGTATGCAATGCAACTCAGACACGACAGACTAGACTCGACCAGACATGACAGACTCGACTCGCGCGCCCTACATCCTCTTTGCCAGTGATCATGTTTCACAGGCCATGCTCCTCATATTGATGTCCCATCTCATGGGATGTTCATCTCAGTCTCAAGTAAATAAAAGAGACATTGTCAACAAGCAGGGAACTCATTTAGAGTGCTTTCCCTAACCACGTTACAGCCAAGCCACAAGACATCATCAACGGGGAAGACTAAGGGGAAATTTATTCCACCTTATGTCCTCAACAATACAGCTCAACAAGGAATACCGGATCAGAACATCAACCGGTGTTCAGACCCAACAACATGAATTCAACGTGACATCATCAAAAGGGCGGACTTGGGAAAAGATTGCCGCAAGCCCTCAACAACATTCTTACATAAGAGAAATGTCGACTACCAATAAGTGTCGACATTTCACAACAACGCGCAACGACCTCAACAACATCATGATCAACGACATGGCGGACTCGGGAGATGTTTGCCACAAGTCCTCAATGGTGTTCTCAGAGAGAAGAGATATCGGCTATCAATAACCGCCGACATCTCACAACCGTCACACAATAACCCCTACGCAACATCATCATCAACTTTACGTATGCTAATCAAATCGAACCATAGCATACAAGGACACACATCATCCTTATTAAATTCTATCAACAAGGCGGACTAAAGGAATTATTCTATCCTAAGTCCTCAACAGCACAATTCAAATATGCATATACCGGTCACAATGACTATCGGCGCTCAATCATAACGGCAAGAATGCAACAACACGTCATCAACATGGCATGCTAATCGAACAATGAATTAGCATATCGAACTGCATTGTCCTTACCTGCTTGGCTTATAGCCGAAGCAACTCGCAATCTCTGATAGGAACGAGCTGTATCACCTAGT
Source organism: Escallonia herrerae (assembly GCA_033070095.1). NCBI lineage: Eukaryota > Viridiplantae > Streptophyta > Magnoliopsida > Escalloniales > Escalloniaceae > Escallonia > Escallonia herrerae. The sequence goes on along the minus strand of JAVXUP010001351.1, from coordinate 20,531 downwards.
CAAATCATATCATGCTCGTTAGTCCTCATTCATCATATACGCACTCCTTATTCTACCCATTCCCACTTAACCGTTCATAGCATCTTACGATAGCTAGTTAATTCGATCCGATAATTGGATCCTTAATCTAGCCTTATCGACTTATTATCGATAACAACCCTCATTTTAGACATACTACTACTATTCCTTGCTTCCCACCCCTCCGAATGCTAAATTATGAGCGTCCTAAAAAATTTAGCGCCAACATGACAAATTACCAAAATACCCCCTGATGGCCGCTACATCACCAGCACCCCCACCAACACCCCAAAACTGCTTTAAAACTACTTTTTAGATGTACTGCATCATTTATAGACCAAATATTCCCTCAAAAATTTTAAAGGAAAAATTACCAAAACACCCGTGGCGGCCATCGCCCCAACAAACGTCTCAAAACGACTTTAAAATAACTTTTCAATTGTCGTACATCCCTTTCCGAACTAACAAGTCCTTTGAAGCATTTTATAGAAAAATTTTACCAAAATACCCCCTCTAGAGGCAAATTACCAAAATGCCATCGGGGTTCACTATCACCGCAACGCCTCGAATCAGCTTCAAAACAACCTTTTATGTGTTTTGCAAAAGTCCCTTGAAAAACTTTACTGGGAAATTTACCAAAATATCCCTCTCCGGGTAACAAATTATCAAAATGCCCCCTGAGGGTTCCCAGCACCATAAAAATCTCAAAACCACTTTAAAATGATATTTTAAACCTCCTGCATTCATTCTTGAGCTAAAAAATATTTTACAAAATTTTCGCCCAAAAATCCCGAACCGGTGTCCGGATCGAGCGCTTAAAAGCCCGTTCGGCCAAAAATAGCTAACGACTTCGGAATGACCCGAAAACTTGAAAAATGGAACTTCTCAGCATTATAGAGTCCTCATTAAATTTTCGTGCAAAACCGCATTTGTTTGATATTTTAAATTTCACCATAAAGTTCCAAACTTCCCGCATCCGTTCACCCCCTTCCCGATCTCGGAAAAATCGGAAATATTTCCAAGATACAGGTATCTCAAAAATAACTGGGGTCTATGTTTTGTACTTTGGCTAAATATGACCGTAACTATTTTTAAAAATTCGAGAGTCTGCCTAAATAAATTTCATGCTTTTAGTGACAAAAACAGTCACTATTTGAATTACTACACACACTAAAACACCTCAGCCCACACACCCCTTTCTTCTTCAACCTCCAGCCGAGATGCTCCTCACACACACCTACGCACATTCTTCACAAACACCCACCACATTCTTCACAAATACCCACCACATTACTTTCAATCCATTCTGAATCAATAAAACTCCATTCTACCACTTTAATTACATTCTAATACATACTTAAACATACAATTTACACACAATTCGCACACTTATACACCCACCTGAACACCTACAACCAAGAACACGCACCTGCACACACTGAACACCCACCAACTCACAAGCACAGTCCCACGAATTTCATCCCCATCAATCCTACATCACATTAAATCCCTCCATACACTACTCCCTCCACAATCGCTCACGATCCACCTGTGTACGAAGAACACGCACACACCCAGTCACACGCAGTCACTTTCTTACCGCGCATAGAGTGAATACACACACCACCACACATAGAAACACACAATAGAACACTAAAGGGTTGGGGAATTACCCTTCTCTCTCTGATTTCTTGTCTGTCGAGGCCCAATCCCCCTCCCCTGTTTCTTATTTCTTTTTGTTTCTTTCTTCCTATTGTTCCTTGTTTCGTCCCCTGTTTTGTTTTTTTCTTTCTTTCTTATTTCTTTCTCCCGAATTTTCTTCCTTCTTTTTTTTTTCTAAGCAGGTAGGGAATTTTCATAGCATTAGTCACCATGCCAGGTGGCCATGTCTAGTGACTTGGTTGCTTTCATCTTGACAACTAAGTACAATTTTCAAATTTTGCATTTAGCCCCTCAAGTTTGTAAAATTGCATTTTGACCCCTCAACTTTGAAAAATTACAATTTTACCCCAAAATCAACCTCACCCCTCATTCCACTTCCTAACGCCCACTCATCATCAAAATGATGCTACTTAAAAAAATATGCATCATGTTCATTATATTTTTCAAAATTATATTTTTGGCCATAAAAATTGCATTTTAACCCCCAAAACTACACTAACCTCTTATTTAGCTCCCTAACACTTAATCATCACCAACATAGTACTACTTAATAAAAATAGCACCCCTTAATTAATCAAACTTACGGTTAGATTAATTTATTGGTATTTTTCGGGTATCATACCTTCATGGGCTCGTCTACTCGGCAGAGAGACTTGAGACCTTCATGGGCTCGTCTACTCCGCCAGGAGAGTAGAGGCCTTCATGGGCTCGTCTACTCGATTGGGAGAGTAGATGAGTTATGGACTCTTCTACTTGGCTGGGACAGTAGAGGCCTTCATGGGCTCGGCTCGTCTACTCAGTTGGGAGAATAGAGACCTTTATGGACTCGTTTACTCGGCCGGGGGAATAGAGGGTTTATGGACTCGTCTACTCGGCCTGAAGAGTAGAGATCTTCATGGGCTCGTCTACTCGACCATGAGAGTAGAGGCCTTCATGGGTTCGTCTACTTAGCTAGGAGAGTAGTGGAGTTATGGACTCGTCTACTCGACTCAGAGAGTAGAGGCCTTCATAGGCTCATCTACTCGACTGGGAGAGTAGAGGCCTTGATGGACTCGCCTACTCGGTCAGGAGAGTAGAGGAGTTATGGACTCGTCTACTCGGCCGGGAGAGTAGATGAGTTATGGACTCGTGTACTTGGCCGATAGAATAGGGAGGCCTTCTTGGGCTCGTCTACTCAGCCGGGAGAGTAGAGGAGTTATGTACTCGTTTACTCGACTGGGAGAGTAGAGGCCTTCATGGGCTCGCCTACTCGGCTGGGAGAGTGGAGACCTTTATGGACTCATCTACTTGACCGGGAAAGTAGAGGGGTTATGAGCTCGTCTACTCAGCCGGGAGAGTAGAGACCTTCATGGGCTCCTCTACTCGATCGGGAGAGTAAAGGCCTTCATGGGCTCATCTACTCAGCCGAGAGAGTAGAGACATTCATGGGCTCGTCTACTCCGCCAGGAGAGTAGAGGCCTTCATGGGCTTTTCTACTCAGGTGAGAGAGTAGAGGAGTTATGGACTCTTCTACTCGGCTGGGAGAGTAGTGGCCTTCATGGGCTAGTCTACTCGACTTGGAAAGTAGAGGCCTTTATAGACTCATATACTCGGTCGGGAGAGCAGAGGCCTTCATGGGCTCATTTACTCGGCCGAGAGAGTAGAGGCCTTCATGGGCTCTTCTACTCAGCTGGGAGAGTAGAGGAGTTATGGACTCATCTACTCGGCTGGGAGCGTAGAGGAGTTATGAGCTCTTCTACTCGACCAGAAGAGTAGAGACCTTCATGGGCTCGTCTACTCGGCCAGAAGAGTAGAGGCCTTCATGGGGTCGTCTACTCTGTCAGGAGAATAGAGGCCTTCATTGGCTCATCTATTCGGCCAAGAGAGCAAAGAGCTTCATGGGCTCATCTACTCGGCCGGGAGAGTAGATGCTTTGTTTGTGTAAACGCGCTGGTCTACTCGACTGGGAGAGCAGAGGCTTTGGCCATGAAATGGGCTCATTTACTCGGTTTGGCGAGTAGAGGCCATGTTGGTCTAAACGCGCTCATATACTCGGCTTGGTGAGCAGAGGCTTAGTCCATGAGGTATTATATCTACTCGATTTTATTGTGGTTTTCATCAAAGGATACAGGGGTTAACTTACCCCCTGTATTACTGATTGATTGTCACCACGTGTTATTTGTCCCAACGGTCGTGAGATCTTGGCTATTAGATTACAATAATATCTCTATACAAGGATAAATCGTTTCATTTCTCTTCACTTTATTTTTGAGTATGAGAGACTTCGAGAGGTCTAAGGGAGCTCGTCTACTCAGTCTAGGAAAGTAGTTAGGCGACTCTTTATGAAGATGAGCACGTGTACTTGGCTAGACCAACGCAAATGTCCTTAGTGAAGGTGTGCCGAATGATAACTGGCGCTGTGATGTTGAGCTTCTTAAAATTTTGATTCTGAAAGTGGCTAGAGCATGGTTGCCGTACTAACGAGTGAGCCTCGTAATATCTCTTCTTAGGCCATTTATTTCTGGAATGACGACGCTCGTAATATCTCTTAGGCATTTTATTTATGGAATGACGATGCTTTTCGTCATTTTGAAAAAGTGATGTGGCTATTGCAACGGTTCTTTTGGTCATTTTCGTGATGCACAAGGCGAGATTACTTTTGAATTCGCCGTTAGGGTGACCTTGGATGTTGGTTGCAAAAGCTCTCAGCGTGATGATTAAAAGGTTAGTGCATAGGTTGCCATTAATAAGTGGTGGTTTGTTGTGCTCGACACATTCGAGAGGGACGACTGACCAAGGCTTGATAGATTCTTACATGGCATGAGTGGTGATGAGCAGGTCATGCTGCTTAGCCATTGTATGAGGGGGAGAGCAGGCTTTGTGCGAGAATAAAAGCTCATATACGTGTAGCCCGTTAACTAAGAAGGCATTGATGCAAAGATGGCTTCTTAGTCACTGTGTAGGGCATGTTCGTAAAAAGAATCGTTGTTTGCCGGCTCAGTGAGAAGTAGATAGAGCTAGGTAGTGTGGTCTATGTGCTCGGCTGCATGAGCAAGTAAAGTTAGAGGACAATGGTTTGTCCAAGCAAATAGCCGACGTGGAGTCTGTCAGAGCAAAAGGCCATTGGATGACTAACAAAGACGTTGCAACATTTGCCGATATGCTGTGCAGCGATGTCCAACAGCGTGCAGTAAGTGAGAATACGGGCACGAGATCTCAAATTCGCCAACATACTGGCAAAGCTATAATCATAGGCTGTGACACTCTCATGGTTATCATATTAGTGGTAACTTACACAAGTCAGCACATGACCTTTAGAAGGCAGGATGTTGCCTTTGAATTTCTTAGCGTAACTAAAGCCACAAGGGCTGTAAATTTGCTTCAAAATATAGCAAGAGCGCGCATGAGCTGATAAAGGCAACTACTCAGTATATTTTAGCACTAATCTGATAGTAATAGCTATGTCGGTTAGATAGTTAAGATGTGTCGTAATACATGATCTAAGCGAGGCATAAAAAAATTATTAGCACTCGGATGACCTGAAGGTACTTAGAGCAATTGAAGCAACTGGGAGATACCAGACCAAATAGGTCTACGTAAATAAAGGCGCATGAAATGCAGCGTATATAAAGCTTGTTGGCACCTACAATTGTCTATAATAGCCTACAACATAGCGTGTGCCGCCTATTTTTAGTGACGAACATGTGACACAAAAAGTTGAGGCAACATGTGTAGGCTTTTAAAGAAGCAAATAAGTTGCATATATATATATATATATATATATATATATATATATATATATATATATATATATATATATAAGACTTAATTACCGATCTTGAGGATAAATATGCATAGTTTTGGGTACAAACATAATTCCTTAAAAAGGAAGGTGTGCACCTAATTATTTGTTTTGTGGCCCGATTTTCTCATTCACAAAAGGGAGCAGCCATTGAGTCGCCAGAGCCCTGCCGCCACTTGACCCATCACCTCACAGTCAGAGGTAGATCTGGCTGTTTCACCTTGGGGTTATCAATTGACGATGAAGGCCCTTTTGTTAACTGGTTGCCATGGTGGAGGCTTGGGCGGAACACCGGTGGCAGAGGAGTGTGTCTGGTGACGGCAGAAAGTGAGCCGGAGCAATAATGGCTTACCGCTTGACGGCGACGGCATAATTTTTCCATGACCGCAATTTGTAGCGGGTTGGTCTGATTGGCGGGGCGTTGGCTAGCAGTTGTGCAGTGGAGCTGGCGCTTGTGCTGGATCTGAACAGAACGATTTTGCGACGCTGCCGTTGGTCAAGATGAAGCGGTGGTGGCAGGACTATGGTTAGTATTGCGACGCCTCCATGGGCTAAGGTCTTTATTTGGCTGATTGCCGTGGTTATTGTGATTGGTGTCACTGATTGGCCGGAGATTAAAGCGACCATGAAGAGTCGGTCGGAATGGTAATGGTAGCCTACCGCACGTTGTGGTGGCGCCACTAGTTGGAAGGGGAGTTGTCAAGCCTATGTTGGCGACAATGGCAGCCGACTGTGGCGTACAGTGGAAGTCTTCTGTGTTTTTTTTTGTGACGGCCCAACTGGGAATGAGCATTGAGTCGTGATAGCTACGTGGTGGTGGTTGTCATCACATCCAGCCGCTGCTACTATGCTACGCATCCTATGGTAGTTGTTTGCGACTACAATCTTCGACTGAGATTTGGTGTTTGCGAATGGCTGGGGATTGTAGCGGCGGCACTCGGGTGGAGAACTCTTTTTTTTTCCTTTTCTTTTGCCGTGACCGAGGCCAAGTTGGCACAGAGGATTGTATTGCGGCAACCGTGGTGCGGAATGGCCTTGCTTGGCTAAACAAAGCACCGACACGAGGTGACGCCGCTAACGACCCACAATTGTACAGACACTAGATGATGGCAGTGAAGGCTGTTTCATTGCGGTAATGGTAGCTTTGTAGGAGCGTTGTTGGGTGGCAATGCCGTTGATAACCACCGATGGTATACTAACCGCCACGAACGCCACCGGTGCTACCAATGATTTTTCAGTTGGCATTTTGAATTCCTTTGCTTTTCTTTGCTGACGTGTTTGCTAGGTCTGCTTGGCTAGTCGGTCCCACGGATGGAGCCAAAATGTTGTGGCCAAAAATTGACCAGTACCAAACGAGCACATGAGCACACCTGCAAAGCACAACAAGAGCAAACGATGACACGCCAGGACCCCCGGAAGGGCTCCAGCGGAGAGTCTTCGATGCTTAAGTCAGTAAGCAATTTTGAAAGAGTATCCGAGAATAACTTGGATCGTCAAAACTCACCTTCTTCCCCCTTTTACTTCCATTTTATAGCCATGTATTGAAGGGTCGGTTACCTTTCCTTAATGGGGAGTCACTCTAATTAGTGGGAAGTTACAGGTTTTAACGGGCAGTTATTGCCCATAATGAGATAGTGGGTAGTTGAAAGGTGGGCAAGTGCCACTCTCACTTCTCTAAGAATCAAGGAGCAGTTTTGATGCCACTTGACGGTGACAAGTGTCACCTTCCTATTGTGGGTATTTTTTACCCATATCAGCCACTAACCCCAAGACTTCTCAAATGGAGGTCATTTTCACAACCGAGGAAAAGATCTTGTCAAAGTCAATTCCTTTTTTCAGACCAAAGCCATCGACAACCAATCACAGTCTTGCACTTCACTAGCTTCTCGCCATCTTTCTTTAGCTTGAACACTTATTTGTTTCTCAAGGCTTTCCTACTTTTAAGAAGTTTCACCAACTCATAAGTGTCATTCTTCTGCAAAAAATGCATCTCCTCTTTCATACTTTCACCTAGAAATTCTTGTCTTTTTGAGTTTGAGCTTCCTAAAAGCTCTCTGGCTCCCCCTTCTCAGTAAGCAAAATATACTCATTATGCGACTATCTAACAAATGGTACACGCTGTCTAGTAGACCTCCGTTTTTTAGGCACCATAGTCTCTGGGGATTCTTCATGCTCCTTCTGATCAAGACCCTCTATCTCTAGCTCACCTTCAACACCTGTAAAATTTGTCTCTGGAGATTTTTCATTAACCTCTTCCCCATCTGTAGCATCTAGAGATGAAGAAGGTAGGTCAAGAGCTATCACATTCTTAAGCCGTGTCTGTTTCTTGAAATCTGCCAAATTTTGTTTCTCTATACACCGCATGTCTGCTTCTCAACAACTTCTTCGGTTCAGGATCCTAAAACCTGTAACCAAACTTTGTATCACAAAAACCCACAAAATTGCACAAAGTTAACTTGTCATCAAGCTTCAATCTCTGCTCATTTGGTACATGTGCAAATGCCTTGCACCTAAACACTCTCAGATAAGAGTAAGAGACATCACCCCTTTTCCACACCTTCTTTAGAATATCAAATTTTAGTGGAGCAGAGGGAGATCTATTGTTGAGGTAACAAGCAATACGAACAACTTCCCCTCAAATGACTTCAGAAGTTTGGCCATCTTTAGCATGCATCTGACTCTCTCCACTATAGTGCGATTCATTCCTTCGGCCACAACAATGTGTTGGGGTTCGGGAGTGTTGCAGCTAAAAACTGGATCGGGAACCACACCAGAATTTGGCCTGCAAAAGAGTGACCGTCGGGTGGGGTTCCGGCGGGAGAACGCTCCGATGCTTAAGTCAGAGATGGCTAACAATGTAGAACTCTGAAGAAGCAGTAAGACACAATGTGTGATTGTGTGTGAACTTATCTGTACCTGAGGGGTCAGACCCCTTTATATAGCGGTAGAAGGAAGAGTCCTAATAGGACTGGGCTTTGACCAACTCTAATCAGAATATAATTAGGATCCTAGAGGATCTCATGTCAATCTGAACTGATAGAGTCAGAGCCTCTTTAGGATTCTGCCCAGTGATTGATACGGTAACTACCATATCAGTAATGAGCAAGTGTGGGTTACGTGTCATAACTGCCACGTGTCGTCCGTAGATTTGAGGAATATTTTTAGCTATATCATATGCCCCCTGCTTTCACCAGCGTTTACTGAAGCGGGTGGAAGCACACTTTTCCCACTGGTGATAGCGAAATACGCCAAAAGCAGGATCGGATCTGTCTGCCCCCATTGCAAATATTCGAAGAGTTCTCTGCTCGGATATGGTTCTGTTCGGACAGAGTTCTGCTAGGATGAAATTCTGCTCGGGCACGATTCTGTTCGGACAGAGTTCTGCTCGGACATGGTTCTGTTCGGACAGAGTTCTGCTCGGACATTATTCTATTCGGACAAAGTGTTCGGACACGATTCTGTTCGGACAGAATTCTGTTCGGCCGTTGTCACCATGCTCGGGCAGAGTGTTCGGACGGGATTTTGTTCGGACAGAATTCTGTTCGGCCACGGTCATTCTGCTCGGGCAGAGTGTTCGGCCACGATTCTGTTCGGGCAGAATTCTGTTCGGCCGTTGTCACTCTGCTCGGGCAGAGTGTTCGGACACGATTCTGTTCGGCCAGAATTCTATTCGGCCACGGTCACTCTGCGTGGGCAGAGTGTTTGGACACGATTCTGTTCAGACAGAATTTTGCTCGGCCGTTGTCACTCTGCTTGGGCAGAGTGCTCGGACGAGATTCTGTTCGGACAGAATTCTGTTTGGCCACGGTCACTCTGCGTGGGCAGAGTGTTCGGACACGATTCTGTTCGGACAGAATTCTGTTCGGCCACGGTCACTCTGCGTGGGCAGAGTGTTCGGACACGATTCTGTTCGGACAGAATTCTGCTAGGCCGTTGTCACTCTGCTTGGGCAGAGTGTTCGGACACGATTCTGTTCAGACAGAATTCTGTTCGGCTATGGTCAATCTGCTTGGGCAGAGTGTTCGAACACGATTCTGTTCGGGAAGGATTCTGTTCGGTCATTACCTTGGTTCCCTCCACGTGTCTCCTTCATTAATGTCTTTGAGCGGGAATTGAGAATTTTCAAGTTTCTCTACTCTGCTTGTGACACGTGTGTGGTGGATGAACCGTTGCGTTTCCCCATAAACGGTTACATGGGGTTTCTCTATAAAAAGAGAACTTTTAGTTCATTTTTTCTTCACTCGAAATTCTTTGGAAGCACACTACTCTTCAAGTAAGTCCTTTTGCTTTCTTCTTTCTGTTCAGCACTTCAAGTTTTTCATAGTTTCTTAGTTTGAGTAGAAAATATGTCCGAAACTTCAGCGTCTGTTTCTTCGTCCGAAGAGAGTAGTTCATCTTCGAGTTCGGAACGAGTTCTAACTTCAGGAAGTGAAGTTGGAACTTCCAATCCACAACTACCACTAGCTTCAACTTCCCATCCATTCCAACCTTCAACTTCTCAACCATTACCACCTTCATCTTCTCAACCTTCGCACTCTTTGTCTAGAAAAAATGCCTTAGGAGATGTAAAGGATCAAGCTGACGATAAGGCTAATCCTATACCTTGGTATACTGCTGACGAGAAGTCAGGCAAGATGTCTACCGAAGATTTGCAGGATTTAATTCGGGAATATCCTCTTCCCGAAGGTTGGTATGCTCGTCTTCCTGGTTTGCAAGAACCAGCAAATTATGGAACCAAGTTTGAAACTAGGATATATGAAGAGCAGGTGAAGTCTGGGTATAGGCTTCCTCTCCACCCTTTTGCTCTTCGTTTCTTCAAGCATTACCGCATGGCTCCCGGGCAGCTTGTTCCAAATGGTTGGAGGAAGCTTGCCGGCCTTATATATTTGGTCCAGACTTCAGGCTACAAACTAGATGCAACAGATTTTATGAGAGTGTTCTTCGAAATCTGTTTCGTCAAGGGGGTCGCCAACTGCCCAGGATGGTATTACATTCATAGTAGGCAACGACTCCTGAAGGGAGGCCCGAAGTCAAATAAAGGCTGGCATTCTAGATACTTCTTTGTTGGCCGCCTGGACAAGGGGGAGCTTCCGTTTGATAGAGACTGGAATCCATTCTTTAAGGATTTCGAAAATCCTGGCAAGCCTACTCCCAACAATCTGACTAAACACATACTTAGTCATATTAAGCTTCGAGGTGGTCTTTGCATAGATGAGCCTCTTTCAGATGAGCAACTGGAGTGGGCGAAGATCATTCCTCCAAAGCCCATTCCAGCTGGTCTTCAGATTCCTTCTCCTCCTCTCGCTATTCCTAGCATGTCATCTGCCGAGACCATTCCTGTAGGTGTGTTTTATGGAAGATTTTGATTTCCATTCGGTTTCAGTATTAATTCCCGTATTGATTTCTACCTTGATTGCAGAGATGGCTAGCGGAAGTGGAAAATCGCCCCAAGGAGGTTTTCTTGGCGTTCTTCAGAAAGCTAAAGGGAAGCGCAAGGAGAAACAGCCCAGTGTTGAGTTTCCCCCTATTCCTAAGAGGACTAGAGTTACTCCTCCAGAACGTTCTCCACGTATCTTGGAGCAAGTGTCCATTGATGACGATCCTATCTTTCGACCGAGGTGGACACTTAGGTGCGATGACCTTGGGATACCGGATAGCCATGTCTCGGAGCAGCATCTTCTTCATGGAATTCTACCTCGAGACAAGGAGGTCTTCCAGACTCAGACACACGAGACCTTTGCCTGCTCCTTTGCCCAAGCCGTCTATACTGTAATGTCCTTTGTCTCAACTAAGTTTCTGTTTTTGTTTTCTACTTTCCTTTAGCTGATGGTTTCAATCTTCATTCCAGATGTATGCTAGCGGATCTGAGATGCTCTCTCGCTTTGAGATGGCGAGGCAGGTGGCAGCAGACGAGGCTCAACAGAAGAGGGAAGCTGTTAAGGAGGCACAAGAAGCTTCTCATCGTGCTGAAGAGCTGAGCAAGCAAGAGGCAGATCATCTTGCTCAGATTGCGACTTTGGAGAAGAGGCTGGAGCGAGTCAAGAGGAAGGCAGCAGAAGAGGTGACCAAAGCTCGTGACCAAGGCATCCGCGACTTCTTGGATGGAAACGCTGGGGATGAGTGGCTGAAGAAGCGGACTGACGATGGCCTTGAGATTTATGAGCTTGGTTTCGTGAAGGACAGGAGATGTTTGTTGAGCGCTTTCCTGATATCTCCTTGGATGACTTCATTCTGCCTGCGGTGATATCTCCGTCTGGAGAGACTGCCATGCCTTCAGAGGCGGGAGATGCCGCAGCTTCTCATCCTCCGGGAGAAGGTCCGTCTGGTGATGCACCCGAGCCCTAGATTTTAGCCCTTGTATCTAGGCTTTATTGTTTATCTAGACAGAGAATTTTAATGCCCTTTCAAGGGCTTTATTGTAAAACTCTATCTTTTATTTCATGTTGATCCTTTACTATGTGTTTCTTATGGTTTGTGTTTACCATTCACACAGTATAAAAAATGTTTACTTCGACTCAAACCCTTTATTCGTCACTTAAAGGGTTGGCAAAGAAGTCGAGCACCCTCGCTCGGCCTAAAGTTTGAAGAACTTTAAAAGCTTTGTTGGAGTGACGATGTCCCCATTAACTTTTGTTTCTTCACGGACTTAGATCTGTAGCTAATCCGTTTGGCCTTCTCTTGTATTTTATAGAACCCAAGAGTTATATACTCTGTCCGGACAGAGTGTTCGGGCATCACTCTGTTCGGACAGAATGTTTTGGCTAAATTGATCACTCTGTTCGGACAGAGTGTTCAGCCATCATTCTGTTCGGGCCAGATTGATTTTGGCTAAAACTGATCACTCTGTTCGGGCAGAGTGTTCGGCCATCATTCTGTTCGGGACAGATTGATTTTGGCTAAAACTGATCACTCTGTTCTTGCAGAGTGTTCGACCATCATTCTATTCGGGATATATTGATTTTGGCTAAACTGATCATTCTGTTCGGGCAGAGTGTTCGGCCATCACTCTGTTCGGACAGAATGTTTTGGCTAAACTGATTACTCTGTTCGGGCAGAGTGTTCGGCCATCACTCTGTTCGGACAGAATGTTTTGGCTAAGCTTCCATCACAACAATACTGAGAAATATAACTTTATTGCTCGAGAAAAAAGTTTACATTGGATTGCTGGACAACCCATTTATTCCAAAAAATCTGCCAAAGACCATTCGGAGTTCTGACAAGGTCTGAGCCCCTTATCCCCCAAAGGAAAGTGTCTTGGCTCGGGCCAAGACACTACTGGTAATATCTGCGCAAGTTTTCAGCATTCCAAGTGCGAGGGATAGATTCTCCTGAAAGTGTGCCGAGTGCATAGGCGCCCGTCTTGAGCACCTTTATCACACGGTAGGGTCTTTCCCAATTTGGAGATAACTTTCCCGTTGCTGCCTTTGGATTCGAGACTTCTAATTTGTGAAGGACTAAATCTCCCTCGTTAAACTGCTTGGATCGGACTTTTTTATTGTAATATCGTGCGACTCGTTGTTTAACGATAACGGATCGTACATGGGCTTGAGTTCGGGCCTCTTCCACTAAGTCAAGATTTGCGCGGAGTCCAACATCGTTGTTTAATTCGCTGAAATGTAAGGCTCGTATTGTTGGGACTCCGATCTCAACTGGCAACATCGCTTCGGTACCATAGCAGAGAGAGAAAGGCGTTTCTCCAGTGACCGAGTGTGGAGTTGTTCGATAGGCCCATAATACTTTGGGAAGTTCATCCACCCATGCGCCTTTAGCTTCATTTAACTTCTTCTTCAATCCTTGTAAGATGCCTCGATTCATGTTTTCAGTCTGACCATTGGATTGTGGATGGGCTACTGAAGTGAACCTCAAATCGATCGACAGGTTCGAACAAAAGGTTCAAAAATTACTGTTGTCAAACTGTTTGCCGTTATCAACGACCAAAGCTCTGGGCACCCCAAAACGGCAGATGATATTTTTCCAAAAGAAGTCTTCACAGTTGGCTGAAGTTATGGTTGCCAGAGATTCTGCTTCGGTCCATTTGGTGAAGTAGTCTTTTGCTACAATCACGAACCGTCGTTGCCCCGACGCCATGGGAAAAGGTCCTAGTAGATCCATTCCCCATACAAAGGGGATGGGGGAAACAATTGAAGTTAATGGGGCAACGGGTGTATGAGATAGTGGTGCAAACTTCTGACATTGGTCGCACCTTCGGGTGAATTCGATGGCGTCTTTCTGCATTGTAGGCCAGTAATATCCTTGCCTTAAGATTTTCTGGCCAACGTCCTTCCCCCAAGATGTTGACCGCATATCCCTTCATGTACTTCTTGTAACGCATATAGGGATTCTGATGGGCGTAGACATCTGAGGTAAGGAAGGCTGAATGATTTCTTGTATAGAATACCTTCAACTAAAGCATACCTAGCAGTTTTGACGCGAAGGTTCCTGGCCTCATGTCTCTCACTTGGTAATTCGCCTGTGGACAGGTATTTGATGATCCTGTCCATCCAACAGGGTTCTTGATCTATGATTTCAATCTCATCACGAGAACTGATACTGCGATCGTTGAGGAATTCAAGGTAAATCGGGCGTCGGCCCTCCGTTTCTTCAGCGGAAGCGAGTCTTGATAACGTATCTGCTTGAGTATTCTGGTCTCAGGGGATTTGGCGAATGGTGAAGTTTTGAAACTTCACAGCTGAAGTTTTAACTAGGTCGAGATATTGAGCCATTCTTTCGTCTCTGGCCTCATAATCTCCCTAGACATGATTGACCACCAGTTGGGAATCGCTGTGAACTGATAGGGAGTCCACCTTTAATGCATGTGCTAGCCTTATTCCCTCGAGAAGAGCCTCATATTCGGCTTCGTTATTTGAGGCTTCAAACCTAAAACGAAGTGCGTATTCAATAGTAAAACCTTCTAGACTTATAAGAATAATCTCGGCTCCACTATTGCCAACAGCTGAAGAACCGTCTACATAAAGATTCCAAGGATCAGTAACCTCAGAGATCACCAATTGAGGTGGGTCTTCGGGCAACGTGCATTCGACAATAAAGTTTGCTAGGGCTTGAGCTTTTACTGCAGTGCGAGGTTTATACTGGAGATCGAATTCTCCCAACTCGACTGACCAGTTTACCTACTTCCTGATGCCTCAGGGGTCATCAATACCTTTCTGAGTGGTTGGTCTGTCAGAACGATAATGGTATGAGACTGAAAATATGGTCGAAGACGCCTAGCTGATATGATCAGGGCCAGGGCAATCTTGTCGATCTTCGGATATCTTGTCTCCACATCTTGCAAGACCTTGCTGACGTAATAGATGGGTTTCTGGACCCCATTTTCCTCTCTGATCAAAACTGTGCTGACGGCAACTTCGGTGACAGAGAGGTATATTAATAAGTCTTCTCCAGGAAATGGTTTCGAAAGTAGGGGCGGAGAACTCAAGTGTGTTTTTAGCTCTTCGAACGATCTTTGACAATCATCCGTCCATACAAAATTCTTTGCCTTCCTGATGGCTTTAAAGAATGGCGAGCATCGTTCAGCTGATCGTGCCATAAACCTTCCCAAAGCTGCAACCCTTCCTATTAACTCTTGCACTTGTTTGACGGTTTTTGGAGGTGTCATGGCTTGAATGGCTTTTATCTTTTCTGGGTTTGCTTCAATTCCTCGTTGAGAAACAATAAACCCCAAGAATTTTCCTGATTCAACTCCAAAAGCGCATTTGAGCGGGTTCAGCTTCATTCTATACTTTCGAAGGATGTCGAAAGTTTCTCTCAAGTCTTCCACATGGAATTCAAACTTTACACTCTTTACGAGCATATCGTCAACATAGACTTCCATGTTCTTTCCAATCAGGTCTCGAAAGATCATGTTCACCAGGCGCTGGTAAGTTGGCCCGGCATTTTTAAGTCCAAAAGGCATTACTTTATAACAATATAACCCTCTTTCTGTGATGAACGACGTTTTTGGGACATCGTCTTCGTGCATCATGATCTGGTTATAACCAGAATATGCATCCATGAAACTAAGCAATTCGTGGCCCGAAGTAGCGTCGATCAGAAGGTCGATTCTTGGAAGCGGGTAGCTATCCTTCGGACATGCTTTGTTCAGGTCAGTGTAATCAATACAAATTCGCCATCTGTCGCGGGGTTTAGGAACCATGACAACGTTAGCGATCCAATCTGGGTAGTAGACTTCTTCAATGAATTTTGCAGTCAAGAGTTTATCTACTTCTTCTTCAATCTTCTCCTGTCTTTCTGGCGCAAAAGTCCTCTTCTTCTGCTTAACAGGTTTTTTGGATGGGTCGGCATTTAGCCTATGGGTAATGATCTCGGGATCGATCCCTGGCATGTCTGCCGCTGTCCATGCGAAAATATCCGCATAGGTTCTCAATAGGTTCACCAGCTCGAGCTTGGTGACTTCCTTAAGATTTGAGCCTATGCGAACCGTTTTGTTTTCCTCTCCGGGATATACCTCAATGCTCACCAGATCTTCAACAGGTTCTCCTCTTTGCATCTTTATGTCCTCCCGGAGGTCTTCGATAATCAGTGCCTCTTTGTTCTTGGATCGGTATGAAGTTACGTAGCACTGGCGAGCCGTAGTTTGGTCTCCTTTCACCTCCTCAATCTCGTGTTCCGTGGGGAACTTCATCTTGAGGTGATAAGTTGACACTACCGCTTGTAACCGATTGAGTGCTGGTCGTCCCAATATGGCATTGTATTCTGAGGGGACTTTTACCACCACAAAATCAAGGATGAGATTGGCTTGTGCCAGAGGTGTGCCAATCGTAACTGGGAGTGCGATAATCCCTTCGGCTGCAACCGGATGATTGAAAAATCCATACAACGGTGCTTCCATCTTTCGGAGACGGTTCGTTGGAATATTCATCTTCTCGAATGCATCATGGAATAAGATTTCTGCGGAACTTCCGTTATCAATCAATACACGCTTGACATCAAAGTTCCCAGCTTTAATGGTGATGACTAATGGGTCATCGTGCGGGGTTTTTATGCCCTTCGAATCATCATCGAAAAAGGTGATCATCGTTGCGGGTACCGTTTTGAGCTTCTTATTCAGGGGCTGGCTTGTAACGCACACCTCTCTGGCGTATGCTTTGCGAGCCTTACCCGATGAACCTCCTGCGGCTATTCCTCTGGATATAGTGTTGATCGTACCTGCATTCTCTTCCTAATTTTCTCTTTCTTCCATGGCCGGTGGTGTCTGTTGTCTTCCTTCTCCAGGAGCTACAAACTTTCTCAACTGGCCACGCTTGATAATGGCCTCAATTGCTCATTTGAGCGACCCGCAGTTGTCAGTTATGTGGCCATGATCGTTGTGAAAGTGACACCACAAATCTTTGTTCCTCTTGTTTGGTCGGGATTTCATTCTGTCTGGCCACTGGAGAGCCTTGTTGTCTTTGATCTCGTGAAGAATTTACGACGGCTTTGCATTGAGGGGTGTCAGATTAAACGTGTCTTTTGGACGTCGTTCATCATGTTTAGGACGTTTTGCTGACTTTCCTTCTGGGGTAGTTATTTCTCGAGATCGTTTCTTCTGTTCCGGTTTCCCTTCTCCACGTCGGTCCCTGTGTGTCTCCAGGTATTCTTCTGCTTGAATATATTTGTTAGCCTTCTCAAGAAGGGCTTTCATATTACCTGGAGGACTTTTGTTCACAGAGAAAGCGAACTTGGATGTGGGTCGAAGGCCCCGGAGGAATGCAGTATACTTCACGGATTCATCCAAGTTGTCAATTTCCAAAGTGGCTGCATTGAATCGTCCGAGAAAACATGCCAAAGACTCATTTTTCTCTTGCACAACATTTAGCAGACTCGTCGAGTTCTTCCTTCGGGAGCGACTGCTTACAAAGTGCTTTTGAAAGAGATTCGATAATTGGCTAAAGGAGTGGATGGACCTTGGTTGTAGAGATTTGAACCATGCATGTGCAGCTTTCCTTAGAGTGGTTGGAAAGGCTCTGCACATGACAGCGTCTGAAACCTGGAGGAGTAGCATGTTTGTTTGAAACTGGTAAACATGTTCTCCTGGATCACCAGTCCCGTCGTAGAGGTCACATTGAGGCATCCGAAAATTGGGAGGCAACTTTGCCTTCTCGATGGCCTTCGACAACGGATATCCGGATTCATTCCTTGGGCGAGATCGTTCTAGAGAATGATATCTAGGGACCACCTTCCAGGAGTCCCGTTCTTGGGAACGAGACTCAGGCGTCTTCTTCCTATGGATAGATCTTCGAAGGGTTTTAACTCTGGCGGCCTGTGCGGGAGAGGAGTCGGTACTGTCTTCGACTGAAGAATCGCGACGGTAGCATGATCCACTATTGGTTATGTGATCTCCGCTTTTGTCTTTGTGATTGTAAGTTGGATCGGCCGTTGATTGGTATTTGCGGTCGTAACTTGATCTGGATGTGAGACGAAGACGAAGATCACCGGGGTCAAGATGAGAATGGTAAGTGGGTGGAGGAGCCACCGCCATGTCGAGCTTTTATTGGAGGGTGTTCACGACATTTTTTAGCTCGTGGATCTCTTTTGTAAGTTCGGCATGGGGTGTTTTGAATAACTTACGGTTCAGGCGATGATGAAGGTCTCCGTTTTTCAGAGTAGACGTCGGAGAGTGATTTCTTCGAGGTCTACCTTCTGATTCGGGAGTTGCAGATGTGACGTTAACGTGTGCATCTTCCGCAGAATCGGCATGCCGACGTGAAGGTGTCGAACGGTGGTCACGACTGAGTCGACGAGAGCTGCTCGTTCGGGTGTGACGGTGTGGAGAACGACTATATGAAGAGTCGCTAGAAGAAGAATGATTGGCCATGTTCCCTGTAGTGGTCCCACGGATGGCGACAATCTGTTGCAGCTAAAAACTGGATCGGGAATCACACCAGAATCTGGCCTGCAAAAGAGTGACCGCCGGGTGGGGTTCCGGCGGGGGAACGCTCCGATGCTTAAGTCAGAGATGGCTAACAATGTAGAACTCTGAAGAAGCAGTAAGACACAATGTGTGATTGTGTGTGAACTTGTCTGTACCTGAGGGGTCAGACCCCTTTATATAGCGGTAGAAGGAGGAGTCCTAATAGGACTGGGCTTTGACCAACTCTAATCAGAATATAATTAGGATCCTAGAGGATCTCATGTCAATCTGAACTGATAGAGTCAGAGCCTTTTTTAGGATTCTGCCCAGTGATTGATACGGTAACTGCCATATCAGTAATGAGCCAGTGTGGGTTACGTGTCATAACTGCCACGTGTCGTCCGTAGATTGGAGGGATATTTTTAGCTATATCAGGGAGGAACTGTCTTCTCATGCCGTATACCTTAATCAGCACAACTTGCTTCAAACTTATTTTAAGTTTATTCTCCTTTATTATCTGTACGAGGACACTTCAATGAATTTCCAATCTCTCTTTCAACCATAGCATGAAACCTCTGAGCACTAGAACACTTGGTCTTTTGTTTTTTGGAAATAAACCTATACCTTGCGCGAAGCATCGTCAATTAAAGTCAAGATATACTTGTTTTCTCTGATTGATTTTCAACCTCAATAGGACCACAAACATCAGTGTGAACCAAATCTATAAACTTAGATTTTCTTTTAGAAGAAGAACTAAATAAAACTCCATGACTTTGCAAAATAAACAGTAATCACAAGGTTCAAAGTATTACCTTTGGCAAAAGGGATTAGAGACTTCTTCACCAGAATCTGCAACTCTTTCTCACTCATGTGGCCAAGTCTCTTGTGCCACATGTTTGGTGAAGACTTGTCTTCTATCGCATTCAACCCACTAGAACACACCTTGAACAAGGTACAACAAGCCGCCCTTTTGCAACTACCATCGAACCCTTAGTGAGCTTTTATTTTTTGTTGCCAAATAATTTTCATAGCCTTGCCTATCCATGGTTCCTGAAATCAAGTTGAGACGCAAATCTAGAATGTTTCAAACATCCTTCAACACAACTGTACAACCAACATATGTCTGAATGCACATATCACCTATTCCCACAATCTTTGTCCGGCTTCTATTGCTCATCGTCACAACCCCAAAGTCACCTGCTTTGTCGGTTGAAAAGAATTCCTTAATGGGAGTAGCATGGTATGAGGTTGTTGTATCATCAACCCACTCAATAGCCTGATCAGAAGCATGCAAGCAATTTTCCTCACCAATAAAAAGTACTACCACATCTTCAGAGACACTGGTCGTAGTATTCTTGTCCTCGGCCTTTTTCCCCTTGACACCATTTTTTTTGCGCTCACTTCTAAATGACCCTCCTGTTTACAATGGTAGCAAACGACTCTTTTGAATCATCTCATGTTTTAGACTTGCCTTCGTCACCTCGGCTTTTACTGCGGTCCTTAGACCCCTTGTTTTCACCTTTGAGCATGTCTGCCCCTATTATCCGTGACAAGAACATGTGATTGATCAATGCCTACATCCCTGCACCTTTCTTCTTCATTTAACATGCTATATTTGACTATGCTCAAAGTTAGCTTCCCATTGAGAGCAGAGTTGCTCAGAGATATAACTAATGTCTCCCAACTGTCTGGTAATAAGCTCAAAAGCAACAAGGCTTGCATCTCATCATCTAAATTCATTTCTATTGTTGTCAACTAATTGACCAAAGTCTGGAAATCACTCAACTGCTCAGCAATATAATTTCCATTGCTGAATTTCAAATTCGAAAGCCTTATTCACAAGGCTTCTACTTAAAAAGGCTTTATTCTGTGCTATCTTCCACTCGTAGAGAGACTGACTTTTTTTCACAAAGTGTGGGCATTAGTCTCTTGGGACACATAGTGAAATACACTATGATCAACACATTTCCTAATTAACCCAACAACTTTTCTATTTAATTTCTCCATGATTTAGCATCCACATTTTTAGGTTTGGAATTGTCACCCTCAATCGGGTAAATAAATCTTTGCAAAATAGATGCCTTCCATTCTTGCCTTCCAAATTGAATAATTTATAGTTGTAAGCTTTAACATGGCACCTGCTGAATCCTTCATTTAATTCACACAGAATACAAAGAACCAAACTTTGGTACCACTTTGGTTCGGGTAAAGATCTCGCCC